>JAJIBD010009728.1:0-91088 GCA_021461705.1 Cryptotis parvus
AGCTCATTATTACTATGTATTAGTATTCTGACCGTGATTACTAACCAAGCTGGAGGATTGATGTTTTGGAATAATGTACATTTATTTTAAAAGACAATGGGAAGGAAGTGGGTATCGAACAATTTGTTGAAGAATATATCTGTAGGAAGGCTCAACAAGTAAGAAAAAGTAGAATATGGTTCTCTTTATTCACTTATACTGGGCTTGATTAAGTATCATCAGGGTTTTATTCTAGGAGTATTTATTTATTATTTGCTTGTTTTTTTTATCCTGTCTATATCCTTTTTTCTTTTGCTAAAAATGCTAGGTTATTTCTCATGTGTAATATAGTGATTTAACCATACTTGATGTTTGAACTCATTCTTAAATGGAATCACCTGTATTTAATATAGAGACCCTGCTGCAGGTTTTGCCTGTGATACATACAGCTTTTATGTTTTTCCACTTACTTTATATGAGCCTCATTTTCTGGTGAAAACTTTTCTGCTGAGCCCATTCCTAAACAAAGCTCAGTGTTGGATACCAGCATGTGGCATCTCCTGTTGGGAAATTAGCTATATTTTGTTGTGAGAAACACAGTTTTGCTCCACTCTCTGTATAGAGTCAGTGACTCATCAAGAAATGAAGCAGAATTAACATGGAACTTCTTTTGGACCTAGATCATTTCTTCCTTCAGTGATTGAGCAATTTTAGTAGCATACAGAGGACTTGCCTGCGAAGAGAGCTTTAAAAGCCAGAGAGCTCTGAGAAAGCTATGACATGTATTGGATCTGGGTATTGAAAGTGAATTTTGCATATCTAATCCAAATTCTGAGTTCAGTGACATCATGCTGGTAGCTCAATGGACAATGGTGAGTACTTTTACCAGAATATTAGCAAAAGCTATAAATCTTTTCTTTTGTTTTTCATTCCTAGTGATTCAGTTGCTAATATTTTCCAAGAAAAACCAATAGTAAATTAAAAAAAAATCAGTTTCTAATATAGGTGTTCTTGAAGTGTGGTCTTCTGAGCCAGCATAATCTGCTATCACTGGATACTTGTCAGAAGGGAACATGAACTCTCTGAATTTACTGAAGTCAAAGCTGTAGCTATGGAACTTAGGAATCTTCTAGTAACTTATCCTTCCCAAGAAAATCTGGTATGTGATAACCACTACTTGAAAAGTTAAGTGTTTGAAGAAAAAATAATTATATTTAATTACTATATATATGCCATAATTAAATAATCAATGATCTCATACTTGCCCCTTTGCATTTCTCAGACTTTCAGAAGGAGCAGGTTAAATGGGGTTGCAATTTATAGAATCGAAAGCATGGTGAAAATGTATCAAAGCTGTATGATTTCCAGGACAAATAGCCAATGGAAACACACTATTCTGAATGAAATGCTCACATTCTCCAACATTGGCAGAGAAAGCACTGCCAAAAATCTTGTGTTATGGATAAGAGTGGTAACATGTCCATTCTTCCATGGCTAACAATCAGAATCCCTTGAGAGCTTCTTAAAACAGATTACTTATCTGGTACATGTAATAATGTACACTCCTAATGTACATTTAGGAGTGTACACTATTAGATGTGCTTAAAATTGTACACTCCTAAACAACTTCCCATGTGATGTGCTGGTCCAGGCAGGATTCTTGGAGAACTTGTGTTCTAGTACACCAATTTTTGAGGGATGCTTTTGTGTGTTTCAGCTACTCAGGATTTTTTATTCTCCATTGTTCTACTTGCTGTTCTTGGCAGCAGTTTTTTCTCAGAGAAGGTACAGCCCAGCCCAAGTCATCTGGGACATAATTTTTTGATGTTGAGGATCCTACTGAGCCCTCCATTCTCCATCAAGATATTATTCAGGGTCATGATGTGTTTTGCCACTTCTCTTCATTCTTCTAAGTTTTACAGCTTTGACACTTGACTGCTGTATCAGAGGAAGCTTAGCTATTTCCTCATTGCAGTGTTTGTGGCCTCCTTAAAATTCACACCTTTCACTATGGCTGGATCATTCACTTTTGCATAGGGTTATTCTCCTCTTTCCTTGAATAGATTTAATTTATCTCCTTTATAAATAAATTAACTTAATCTACTCAAGTTTTATCTTCTTATTTCACTTTCTGTAGCAGAAGTAGAAACTCTTCAATGTATGAAAAGCATAGTTTAAAGTGTTTACTCACTCAAACTATGGTCTGGGGTAAAACTATTTAAAAGATTGTCACAATGTCTCTATGCAAATGTACATGCATTATTTTTAGACATCAAGTGGAATGTCTGTATCCTCCTGCCCTGCCCTAATATGGAAATACTGCTTGTATTTGGAAGTGGTGACTATGTCATCTGTTTCATTTTTTAAAAGTCATATCTTTTGATTTACTTGTGTTCCACTCTTATATTAGGTAAAAGGATGTTAACCTAAAAACCATCTCATACACTCAGTTGTACTGTGATATTGAGAAGATTATTTAATTTTAAGGGTTTCATTTTCATTATCTAAAAAAGGAAATATTGGTGTCTGTACTATTTATTTTAAGTACTGTCAGGATCAAAATGATATATGTGAAAATGTTCCATAATTCTAAACTGTTCCACTTCAAAGTACTGCGTTACTTATGACAGTGTTATAAACTGGAGACTGTATGATTTTCTATGGACTCTCATGGTATTCCAAAGAGCTACAGATAAAAATCAGGTAATGGGTAATACCAGGGGATCAACCAGTGAGACAGGCTGGGAATCACAGGAAGAAAACAAGGTCAGAAGCAACCCGTGACCAGAAAAATATTGGGAAACACTGATGATATTCAAACATGATCAGTGCAATGATGCGAGATGTTATATTTGGCCAATGTGTGTTTATGTGGGTTTTGTATAGAACTGTGGGTGCTGACTCTTTAAGTCTGAGTATGAACATAATAGATAACCTGGCATGGGACCAAAGTGCATAATAATTGATTTAAAAGCTGATCATTAGATTTTAGAGGGAAGAAAATAGTGGTAATTTGTTTAGTCCTTGAAACTTTTGGTTTGTTTTTTGGGTTCATATTTGGCTGGCCTCAGGACTTACTCCTGACTCTGTGCTCAGAGACCCCTCCTATTGGTGCTCAGGGAACCACAGAATTCAGGACTAAGCCCTGAGCAGTGCCAGGTCTGGCACTCCCAAACATGGGTCAGCTGTGTGCAACCCAAGTATCCTAACTCACTATTAGGTCTTCCTGCTCAGTACTTGCAACTTTGATGGTCTTTACCTAGAAGCTAGATGCATAACAAGAATACATCTTAATAATATGTATCCATTAAAAAAGAAGATAGGGTGTTCAGAGCAAAGAGCATGGGTACAGCATTTGCCTTGCGTGCTGCCAGTCAGGGTTTGATCACTAGCACCCTGTTTTCCCCTACACGTGGGTTTTCCTTGAGCACAGAGCCAGGTGAAAGCCCTGAACACTGCCAGCTGTGGCACTCTCCCCAAATCCCCCACCAAATAGACATGCTGAAGGTGCTTCCCTAATAACGGTTTGATTTGAGAAAAGTACATTTTACTTTTGTAACTGTGAAGGCAATCTCACTGGGACAAATAGAAGAAAAGCTGGGACAAATTAGGTATTCAAAGTTATCATCCCCAAATGGTATGTCTATCTGTGTGCATGTATACATATATGCTAAACATTTCAGATAGGGTTTGAGGATTTTATAGGTTACCTAGAGAACACACATAGAAAGTCTTCTAAAGGTATTCCTTTTCCTATTTATTTCATTTCATTCAGAAAATTAGGCTTATCATTCACTTGAAAATTTGTAGTTAAGTTCACTGAAATTCATTTCAATAAATATATATTTAACAATTATCTATTCTATGCAGACTAGATTGTGTAAAACTAATGTAGAAGTGTTTGTAAATACTCTGCCTCAATATTAGTTATTTTGGTGAGGATGATTAAGTCAATTTGCCTCTTTGAAACTTAGTTTCCTCATCAACAAAAAATAGCTCTTAAATTGTTTGTCTTAACTGACTTGCAGATGTAATGGAGTGGAAGCTGG
The DNA here is from genome assembly GCA_021461705.1 of Cryptotis parvus. NCBI lineage: Eukaryota > Metazoa > Chordata > Mammalia > Eulipotyphla > Soricidae > Cryptotis > Cryptotis parvus. The sequence goes on from JAJIBD010009728.1 coordinate 4,029, forward strand.
AGAGATAGTGTAGGAGTGAAGGAATTTACCTTGCATGCCACTAACCTTAGTTTGAATCTCTGGTCATATAGGGGCTCTATTATGACCCAAAGCCCCAGCTGGTGTGGGAAGCAAGACCTAAATAAAGAATGTACATTAAAGTTCTTTGTCAATTCTAAGACATTCTTGAAACGTAATATTCCATTTAAAAACCCTTATTCTATTTGACTGTTTATGTCCCCAATGCAATCATGATTATTTTAGAAATAAAAACAGGGCAGGAAAAATGTGCATTGAATGATAGGATTTTTTAGGTGACTTTACTGACTACCGAATAATCATATGCAGTAGGTTTTTAATATAAAAATAATAATAAGCAGCAAACACCTGGCTAGCTGTAGTTCCTCCTTCTTTTAGTGTCTTCTTTGTAGCCTACATAGAGGTTTAGAAGACATGCTCTTCAGATTCATTGGTAATTCAGACCTGGGAGGACAGATTCACACACCAGGAATGCAGTTCCAAATTTGCAATTGATTTCAAAAGATGGAAACAATGATTTGAAAGCACGAAGATATATTATAACATGGATATAAATAAAGTTCTTCATTTAGAGTAAAAATAGTTCACTGTGCAAATTCAATATGCGGTGATTTGCCTTGGAGGAAGTTGATATGAAACTATCTGGGGGTTTTAGATGTCTACAGGCTCACATAGAATGTGATGAATGTGTCCTGAAAAAAATATGCTAAACGCAAAAATATGAGGGCTCACTAGAGTGCTAGCTAGTGTTCAGATATCTAGCTTCTAAGTTAGGGATTAGAGTTCTAATCTTTACTGTTCCAGTATCTTACAGTGTGAACTTAGGTCATTTACTGTTTCTTGGCTCCAGTTTCTGTGTTATAAAATGTGAATTTGGAATAAATTATTTCTGATAGTGCTTCCAGTTATAAGAATCTGTGATTCTAAGTTGGGTCAAAAACATGCCTTTTTTAGGTTTTTTTTTTCTTGTGAACAAATATAAGAGAGGAAACTGATAAAAAAGAAAAAAAAATCCAGATACAGAGAAATAACTGAGACCTAAGATGAGACTATATGTACATTTGTTTTTATTTTTCTCAGTGATTGTGGCACTTTTGTATTATTAACTCAGCCTATGGCCTATTCAAAAATAATATCTTTCTCAACTTATTTTCCTTATGTGCCTGAAGAACTTTGTTTGAGCTTCCTGTAATTTTCAGGTACAAATCCCAGCAGGCTCCTGCTGACTCACTTTCATTCCAAGACAGATAAATTGAGCTATATGTGCTTTTACAGTGTGTGGTGTTAGATGTCTAGCATGAGACTTACAAAATTAAAGTCCTGCCTGCTGCCCATTGACATATACAGGGTCCCAGACCTCTCTTTGTAAGAATAGCAATTTATAATCAAAACTAAGAGTGATTTTTTTTTTGTTGCTCACCAAAAGTGAGAGTTGAAGCTAACTTAGGAATATTATTACTTTCATATAAGTTTTAAATAACAATGGTTTGCAGGGTCTCTGGGCTTTGAATTAGCTGAGATGTTGTATAGAATAGCTATCTACATAATCCTATCGTTGAACATTGTAACGTTTTGGGTACATTTTAATTATTTCATTAATTTATTTAATATAGGGTGTGTAGTACATTCAATAGAATTGAATTTCTTGCAACATTTTATATTTCTGTCATACATATTAATATTTGAGCCCTTGAACTGTGGCTTAAACAATGAAATTAATGAAAATTATTCAGACTCTTTCCTAAATGGACAATATAAAAGAGAACTCATTGTTTTTAAGGTTGTGTTAGGGAAGATAGCAATATTTATGCTTCCTTATCCCTCTCTCTATTTTCTTTCCCCTCCCTCTCTCCTCTGCTTCCCTTCTTTCTTCTTCCCTTTTTTTTCTTTTGTATGCATTTATTGATTCACCATTGCATATTAAGACAGACTGAGGGTTTTAATTACAAGGAAGTTGTCTGCCCACTTAGCACTTGTGGTCTAGGAGAAACGATTTAAGAAAACAAATGTAGACTGATAGAACCAACTGATTCAATGAAGGCTGAGAAGGTACCTCAAAAAAACTTTCTAGATCTTGGCTATTGTGAATAATGCTGCTATGAATATAAAAGTAGGGATGGTGTTTCTGCTGTGTGTTTTGGGCTTCCCAGAGTATATTCCCAGGAGTGGTATGGCTGGGTCAAATGGGAGTTCAATTTCTAGTCTTTGGAGGAATGTCCATATTGTTTTCCAAGAAGGCTGTACCAGTTGACATTCCCACCAACAATGGAAAAGTGTCCCCTTTTCCCCGCATCCACACCAGTACTTGTTGTTCTTGCTGTTTTGGATATGTGCCAGTCTCTGTGGTACAAAATGATGTCTCATTGTTGTTTTGATTTGCATCTCTTTGATGATTTTTTCACATTTCTTTTGGCCATTCGAACTTCTTCATTGTTGAAGTTTCTGTTCATTTCTTCTCCACATTTTTTGATGGGGTTGGTTGTTTTCTTCTTGTAAAGTTCTACCAGTGCCTGATACATCGTGGATATTAACCCCTTATCAGATGGGTATTGGGTGAATATTCTTTCCCATTCTGTGGACTCTCTTTGTGTCTTGGTCACTGTCTCTTTTGAGGTGCAGAAAATTTTAGGCTTCATGTAGTCCCATATGTTTATCTTTTCTTCTAGATGTTTTGTTAGTGGTGTTTTTCCTTTGAAGATGTCCTTTAGCTCAATCTCATGGAGAGTTTTTCCTATATTTTCTTCGATGTACCTTATGGATTCAGGTCTGATATTAAGATCTTTAATCCATTTTGATCTGAGTTTTGTACATGGTGATAGGCAGAGGGTTAAATTCATTTTTTTACATGTAGCTGCCCAGTTTTCCCTGCACCACTTGTTGAAGAGGCTTTCCTTGCTCCATTTCATACTTTTTTGCTCCTTTATAGAAGATTATTTGTTCATGTATTTGGGGCTGGTTATCAGAATACTCAACTCTATTCCATAGGTCCACAGGTCTATTTTTATTACAATACAATATTGTTTTAATTACCACTGCTTTGTAGTAGAGTTTGAAGTTGGGAAAGGTGATACCTCCCATCTTCTTTTTCCCAATGATTGCTTTAGCTATCTGTGGGGGTTCATTATTCCATACAAATTTCAGAAGTGTTTGGTCAATTTCTTTTGAAGGATGTCTTGGGTATTCTTCTATGGATGGCATTGAATTTGTATAAAGCTCTAGGGAGTATTACCATTTTGACAATGTTGATTCTCCCGATCCATGAGCAGGGAATGTGTTTCCACTTCCTTGTGTCCTCTTTTATTTCTTGAAGTAATGTTTTGTAGTTCTGTTTGTAGAGGTCCTTTATGTTCTTTGTTAAACTGATTCCTAGATATTTAATTTTCTGTGGCGCAATTGTGAGAGAGACTCACAGACAAAAAGGGCAGAGCTGCTACTGGCTCTCCCTGTGCCCAACCACTCCCGAGGCGCCCAGGAGGGATGGCGGGTTCTAGCCCCTGACCCGCCATTCCATCAGATCCTTGCAACAAGCCAGACGACCCCCACCCCATGAGGGCCTCCATTTTCCACATCTGGACTTCCCTCTCATCAGAACTCCACCCAGCAGACCAGCCTATCACAGCCTGGCTCATCGAGATCCACCCTGCAGCAGTCTTTTAAATCCAGCTCAGGTATGCCGATCCAGAGACTCACAGATAAGAGGCAGAGCTGCTACTGGCTCTCCTCTGTGCCCTGCCAGCTCATGAGGCGCCCAGGAGGGATGTCGGGTTCTAGCCCTGGCCTGCCACCCCAGCAGAGCCTTACAACAAGCCAGACGACCCCCCACTCCATGAGGGCCTCCATTTTCCACATCCGGACTTCCCTCTTATCTGAACTCCACCCAGCAGACAAGCCTATCACAGCCTATCATGGCTTGTGTGGCCACTTGCGGCTGCAAGGTTCATCAATAAATCCTGGATTTAGAGATGACTACAAGAGCATGCTACCCGCACTGGCAAGCCTGGCAAGCTACCAGTGTTGTATTTGATATGCCAAATACCAGTAACAGTTTTAGACCTTATTCCCATGACCTGATGGAATGGTTTGAGGCTCTTTATGTTCCTGGAGCAAGCAGGTGCCCTTGACCTCTACTAGCATGAGACAGGACATATGAAGATATTACTGGTGCCCACCTGAGCCAATCGATGATGAATGGGAAGACAGTGATACAGTGATAAATTGTGAATGGAATTGTGTTCTTAATATCCCTTTCCACTTATTCGTTATTTGTATATAGGAAAGCCACCGACTTTTGGATATTGATTTTGTACCCAGCCACTAACTATAAGTGTCTATTGTTTCTAGGAGATTTTGGTAGAGTGTTGGGGCTACTCTAGGTATAATATCGTCATCTGCAAATAGTGATAACTTGACTTCTTCCATGCTTATCTGGATGCCCTTAACGTCCTATTCTTCTCTGACTGCTATGGCAAGTATTTCCAGTACTATATTGAAATAAAGAGGTGAAAGGGAGTACCTTGTCTTGCCCCCTGATCTTAGGGGAAAGGCTTTCAATTTTTCCCCATTGAGACTGATACTCACTGTGAATTTCACTCAACATGATCCTCTCCATATCCACCCATTTATAGGCAAATTTCATAACTTCATTTTTTTCCAACAGCTGCATAGTATTCCATTGTGTAGATATACCATAGTTTCTTTATCCAGTCATCAGTTTTCGGGCACTCTGGTTGTTTCCAGATTATGACCATATCAATATATGCAGAGAAAGCATTTGACAAAATCAAATAAGTGTTTAGACTTCATTTTAGAAATTTTTTAAATTCATTTATTTATTTATTTATTGACAATTAGAAAAATGGGTGGATATGGAGAGGATCATGTTGAGTGAAATTCGCAGGAGAGAGACAAATAGGAATTACTGCATTTATTTGCATGACATAAATATATTCATATATAGTATATATGTATATATTATATATATATATATATTATGATACCAATATCCAAGGTCAGGCGAAATGTGGATCAGGAGGTCTACCGTGGAAACTACCACAAATGTGTGGGAGCAGAGGTTAGGTAAGACAGAGAAAGGAACAGTGGACCAAATAATTGTCAAAAATCCATTATAATCCACAACATGTAAGAGAAGAAATAGATAAAAAAAAGAGAGAAAGAGAAAGAAAAGAGATGGAGAACCTGCAACGGGAGGCAGGTTAGGGGAGGGGGAGGGTATCGGGGACATTGGTGTGGGAGGTGGGCACTGGTGGATGGATGGGTGCTGGAACACTGTATGGCTGAAACCGAAACATGAACATTTTTCTAATTGTCAATAAATAAATAAATTTAAAAAAAATTCTAAAATGAGGTCTAAACACTTATTTAGTGGTTGAGCTTCGGTTGAACTTAGGAAATACTCTATGCAGAGGAAAATTAGTAAATATTAATCAAATAATAATATGCTACAATTAAATTTTTAAATGTCATTGTGGCTGAAATTGGGTCACAGGGCAAGATTGGCCAGAAATCAAATTAGGCAGGCAGTAGTACTCTATAAAGACATTACTATGAACTAAAAAGGTAATATTGAATGACTGGAAAGTTTAAAGAAGGAAACTAGCTTAATTGGCTTCTCATGGTTGAAAGCTCACTTTTCCTGTAGGGTGGGAATTGATTTGGAGGGACACTGGTTGATTTTAGGATGACTGTTGAAGTCCAGATGAAAAAGGATGATAATGTTATAGATGATGGTAAGTCAGTCTTGTTCAGAAGGGATGTACACGGAAGAGTATGTTTCAGCTGACTCCCCATCTAGTCTTTGTTTCATTTTTCAGTGATAGTTTTTAAAGATATGAACAAAAATCAAATACAAATCATCTCTTCCCTCTTTATTGCTATTACTAATTTGAGGATATAAAGGTTTACAGCTTAAGGAAGTGACTCAAACCTGTGTGAATTTTAGGCTTTCAGAATAGATTTGTAGATGCTGTGTTAATTGGAATAGACAAAAATACCAGACTAAAAGTCAGAGCTCTGAATTTAAGTATTGCTACTAATGTGCTCTTTGACTGAGAGTAAATAACTTAACCTCTTTAGGCACTCCTTTCCGTTTTAATCTTGTGCAATTCTGTTGATATCTCTAGGGAGGAAAAGCTCCAGGTGTTTATTTGCGCTTCTCTCTATTTTAATCCTGGTTTACATTTTGAAATCCTAGATTGAGAGAGAGAGAGAGAAAAAAGAGAGAGAGACCACAACAATGTCATAATGCAGAACCTCTAAGATGCTAAACTGGAAATTAAAAAGAAGATTGTTTCTCAATTTTACCCATTTGCTTTTAAACAAGATAAGATTTTTGTTCTGTGAAAGATAAGCCACAGAAATTTAACCTTTGGGAATAGAAGTACAGAGCAATAAGAATTAGACTAAAGTGTGTATTTGTTTTCATATGTGCTCATATACTGGTGCTGATTTTAATCACATCAAAATTCCCTGTGGAAGTTTGTCAGAAATACAGGCATAACAGAGGTAAAGCAACAGAGTTCAGGCCTGAGTTTCTATCCTTGGCATCTTATGGACCACACCAGAACCACTGGGAGCATCTCCAGAACATATAGCTAGGGGTAGCTCCTGGCCACCATAGGATGTCATTCTAAAACACACACGGCAAAAATAGTGATTACTTCAAAAGCTTATTTCTGATCAGGAATTAGAGAGTAGCAAATCGGGAGAGATGCTATACTGTAGACAGCGTTTATAATGGTGATACATAACAGAATCTCAATCTAGTCTTGCAAAATATTACATGAAGAGTGGTTGGGATAAAATTTATTTGAGAAGCATTTTAATATACTATCTTTTAATGATTAGTTTATTAAATTATTAGAGGTTTCGGGATTTAAAGAATTAGTATCACATTGCTTATTCCCATGTTTCTCTCACTCAGTTGCCTGAGATCACCTTTCCTGGCATTATTCATAAACAAGCCAAAGGACTAGCATTTCATGACGGGAGTTTAGATATGAGTATGATATTGTTTATGGTCATTGAAATGTAGTTTCCATCCATAGAGAATCCAAAGGATAGGGAACTTTGTTATTTAACAAAGCCCACATTTGTGAAATGCCGAGGAAATAAGTCTCATGGCTAGAAAGCAGACTAATTTCATCCAACAATCTGATATAAGTACTGTTGAGAAAATCATACATACTGCATTGTATAATCACTCGCATTTACATTATGTGACAACAAGGGCTGTGTGGTATGTAATATGCCAAATCTTGGATGCTGAAGCTTCTCTTACCACATTGTCATGCATGGGGACTGATTCTGTGATTGTGCTTTCCGACATCACAAATAGTCATGTGAGGTCTCTTGACTAGATTATTAATCTCTAAATAATAGGCTCCTAAAACTCTGTCTAGAATAGCAGCATACAAAAAGTTTGGTTTAAATAAAATGAGGTCGTTGCCATAATTCATTTGTCAATACTTAAGTAAATTAAAAATGTATTTTTATTTGCTGCCCTGAGAGACGGAACAGAGATATAACATTAAACATATTACTGGCTAAACTAAAGGTCCTTCATCATTTCATAAGAATTTATTGATTGCCATGTGTCAGAGAATATGCTTGGCACTGGGGACACAAAGGAAAAATAAATGGCTTCTGATTTTCAGTAAGTATGGTTTTTAGTGAAACGGGCACATGCAGAGATGGTTATAGGACATTGTGAAAATAGTTACAATGCATTAGTACAAGGGACAACAGAAACATGAAAAATAAAGTATCAATTTGGCCTGGGGGAAAATCAAGAAGATTTTCATAGATAAAGCTGGTTTGTTTTAGTTCGGTTTCTGATTTTCTTCTGAAACCCTCTGCTGACTCTGCTCTTCAATTACCAAGAGAAAGTTTAAATTCTGCTGCCTTGCATGTGCTTATACACTTTTCCAAAATAAATTGTGTTTATGTAATAATTTTTACCTTTTCTCCTCACTCATCATTTCCATCTTGATATTACTTTGAATTATACCCCCCCACAATAGTCCTAGTTTCAGCTGAGTATTCACATTTCTGGTACAAGCTAATAGATTTTTTTCATTTGCTTTTTGGTTTGCAGATGTTGAACACATGGCTCTTAAGCATGGCATTATTCTTAGAAGGATGACAGTCTTCAAACATTTTGATTAGTACCTCAATTTTATCCACTTCTCCATATTGAAGGGAGGCTGTGTTTTTATATCTACTCAGCTTCATGTCCTACATAAAGCACTAGTATTTAAAAGGCAATCTTTGTCTCTAGTTTTATATCAAAATTCTTTAAGTTTCATAAAAGTTTAGTGCCTTTTAGCCCATGAGTGGAATTGTTTACTTAAACTTTCAGAGTCCCAAGACGTATACCTGTACTAATATAAAATGCATCATACCTATTTTCAATAACATGCATTTATAAAGCACTTTATATGTTGTGAAATATTTTACTATCATTATTCAAATTTTCAATGGCATTTAAAATATGAGGAAACTGAACTTAAATAAATTTAGCCACTGATTCCAAATAGTATCGCTAATTCAGTGATAGAACCACTTCCCAGTGCATCTTCAGCCTATAATTACAAAGCTCCTTAAAAAATTGTATTGCATATAACCTAGAATTATCCTTTAACATATGAAATATTTATGAAAGATTATAAGGAAGCAGTGGAATTTTTGTTGTAAATGTTTTTAAGAATAATTAGATGGATGAGATTTTTCAGAACATGAGAAAAATTAAATTAATAGCTCTACCAGGTTCAGTACGGTATGGAGGTCTGATGAAGCACAAGGAAAAGGTGAAACTAATTTCGTGCTAAGTGAAGGAGGACTGTTGCTAGCAAGGTAGATAAAAACACAATCACAATCACGATCTTCCCGTTGATCATCTATTGGCTAGAGCGGGCACCAGTAATAGCTCCATATGTCCTGTCTCATGCCAGTAGAGCCAGGGGCATTGGCTTTCTACAGGAACATATAGAGCCTCAAACCATTATATTAGGTCATGGGAATGACCTAATATAATTGTTACTGGAATTTGGCATATCAAATACAACACAAGAAGCTTGCCAGGCTTGCCCCCGCGGGAGGCAAACTCTTTTAAACACCTCCAAATAAAGCATTTATTGATGAGCCACGCAGCCGCTTATGCGGCGCGCGAGCCAGGCTGTGATGGCTGGTCCGCTGGGTGGAGTTCTGACGAGAGGGAAGTCGAAATGTGGAAAATGGAGGCGCCCGTGGAAGTGAGAGGCGGGGTGGTCTGGCTTGTTGTGAGGCTCTGCCTGAGGTGGTGGGCCAGGGCTAGAACCCGCCATGCCTCCAGACTGCCTCATGAACGGCTGTGCACAGGGAGAGCAAGGAACAGCTCTGCCCCATGTCTGAGAGACTCTGGACCAGCATACCTGGGCCGGATTGAGGAAAAAGCTGCTGCAGGGTGGGTGTCGATGATCCGGGCTGTGATGGGCTGGTCTGCTGGATGGAATTCTGATGAGAGGCAAGTCCAAAAGTGGAAAATGGCGGCGCCCGTGAAGTGAGGGTGGTGGTCTGGCTTGTTGTGAGGCTCTGCTGAGGTGGTGGGCCAGGGCTAGAACCCGCCATGCCTCCCGACTGCCTCATGAATGACTGTGCACAGGGAGAGCAAGGAACAGCTCTGCCCCATGTCTGAGAGGCTGTGGACCAGATTTTTTATCTTTTATCTATTATTCAGATAAAAACAAAAGGAAAAGAAAAATTTTGGGGGCGGAGCGATAGCCCAGCAGGTAGGGTGTTTGCCTTGCACGTGGCCGGCCTGTGCTGGCCTGGGTTCGATCCCGGCATCCCATATGGTCCCCGAGCACAGCCAGGGAGTAACCCCTGAGCATCACCGGGTGTGACCCAAAAAAGCAAAAAAATAAATAAATAAATAAAGAAGAGAGAGAGAGAGAGAAAATGACTTAAGGATCAAAATACATATGAAATTAGATTGTCCCTTATTTATTTTATATGCATACATTGAACTGGAGGTAGAATATAGAAATTCTGCAGAGGAAGATATTAGAAAAATGCAGGTGATTGAGGAATGGTTCTTAGACCTGGGAGAGTTTGGGCCAAACCTGGAAAGTTTGGGTGAAGTCTGAGAGCATTTAAATCTTGGGGAAATGAGAATATAAAGTCAGGTCAGAAATAAATAGTATACAATTTTAAGAGAGTGGAAAGACTTCATTCACTCATATAGAAATACTGATATATTGTAGAAAATGGAGGTTTTTCTTATAAAAAGATCCTAAAATCAAGGCTGAGAATAGATTTAAGACATGAAGAACAACCATAGCGGCTTTTCAACTTAGTGATCCAGTTAAATCATTGATTCACTCAAGCACTTATTTGTTGAATGCATGCTGTATATTAGCTTCTATTAATGTGATTTACTGTATGGACTCTTGAAAGTGACCAGTATTATGCTGTGTGTGCATTTGAAAATTTTATATTTGGAGTAATGTTGACCAAGTTCCATGTCGTTGCTAACATCTCATACAAACATGGTGTACTTTCCAAAGACAAGGTCTTGTCTGAGAGATGGGGACCAAGTGGGGGAGAGATGGGGAGAGAAGGAAAGTGCCTGCTAGAGAGGCAGGCAGAGATGGAGGGGAAGGAAACTGGGGACACTAGTGGCAGGAAGAATTTTAATGAAGTAGCTCAGGAAGTCTTTTAGTACCGAAAGTCTTTGGTGACTATAATTTAGTCGTCTCTGTGACTCCATGATCAGTAACAGAAACTGTCCATGACTGGACTCAAGTATGATTTGGCTTGAATATTGGCAAGTTACTTGCAGTCATATCACAAGTTGGTGCAACTGGGATGATGGATGATGTACATATGTGGCTACAAATACCACAAGACCATTTCCTTATGTACCAAACTTTCTTAGAAATTAAAACATCCATTTCTGGGCAATATATTCTGATTAAGAACCTGCACTATTTCTTTAACACATTTTAAAGTACCCAGAAATAAATTTGGGTGCCTGAGAGATAGTATAGAAGGTAAGAACTTGCCTTACTTGGAGGGACTCAGGTTTGATCCTCTGAAACACATATGGTCCCCTGAATCCTTCAGGAGCATATCATTGAACACAGCAGGTTGTGGCCCAGTAAATCTAAACAAGTAAGTTAATGGTTTTGGGTCTGCTCCCTAGAATAATGTGGCCTAGGCTTATTTGCTATATACTTCCCTCTTCTGAGATCAACTTATCATTGTATCACTCTATCACTGTCTTCCCATTGTTCACCATTTGCTTGAGTGGGCACTAGTAACATCTCCATTAGTCCTGTCACAAGCAAGTGCAACCCAAGGGCATCTACTTGATACAGGGACAGGAGGAGCCCAAAACCATCTCTCAGGTTATGGAACTAAGGTCCATAATAGTTACTAGTCTCTGGCATAAAAGGGAAATAAAACACGGTAACTTGCCAGGCTTTACCGTGTAGGTGGTATAGTCTCAGTAGAAGGCTCTCAACACTGAGCATATACTGATGAAACTTAAAGGGGAAGATCAGGTTTTCTCTTGGATGGAGCTCTGAGGAACTATGGAGTCTGAAGGTTGAGAATGACTAACTGCATGATGTGTGGTTTGCTCTGGCTTCTTGCCAGGCTTACTGGTATCAGTTAAAACATGTCTATGACTGTGTACTATGTATAATAGTGAAAAAAATTGCAAGAACCTTATGCAAAATTCAGTGTCCTATAAATATATCGCACAGTCGCAAAGCAGACGCGCGCCAAGGGACATGTGAGTCTGGTGTGGGTGAGTCTCTCTCTTCCGGGGCAACTGGCATGGAGGCGGAGGAGAGGGCAGGGCCCAAAACTCCACTCCGAGTCCGGCCAGCATGGTCTCTCCCCGCTCATGAGAGCAAACCCTTGGAGCAATGTTGGACTTGGCCAGGGATGGCCGAGCCCCTTACTGGGAGGTCAGCTCCATGGGTTGCTTCCACATGGGGCCAACCGAGCAGCGCAGCTGTGGGTCTGAAGTCGAGATCAACTTAAGAATAATTAAATTGTCTTTCTTACTTTACAACATGAACATTGTTCTAGATTTTTTGGACCCTTGGATAAAACATCACAGCCTTTAAAATTTTTATTCTTGATGCCCTCATGCTCAAAACAAACTTAGTTGCTTAAGTTCATTGTTGCCCTTTGGTTAGAGAGAGACACTAGGTCACTTAGATTCTCGATTCTTTGCTGTTGTGATCAATTTGGACAAGAATGTATATATAATCCATTAGATTTGAGAATCACTTAGAATGAAGCATGGAGGATCTATTAGATGGTCTGACACATAGAACATTTCGATAAAACTTAGCCATAATTTTTATTTTTGCTATTGCTGGTATCCGTCACGGCAAACTAATTCTTAAAACACTGGCTGCATCAACCATGACTCAGATAATAGCAGATGACATAATAGCAGAAGACTGTATTCACCGCCTCGTCTCCTGCTTACACATTCCTGTGACCAGTGACCCACTATTGCAGCTTTCTGCTTCCTGACAGTCAGTGTTCTAGCAGAGTTCTAAATTCGACATTCACCCTGCTTGCAAGAGAATGCTGCTTCCAGTGATTAGGAGACAAATGATGCTTAAAACTGTTTGTCAAAAATTCACACCAAAATATTTGAATTAGAAAATTAATCATGAAGGGATTTTGTACTCAGGGATTTGTCTTGGTGATTACACAGCGTTTATGAGGAAAAAAAGTAATTTTTAAGACTGCCATCACTGTCACTGTCTTCCCGTTCATCATCGATTTGCTTCGAGCGGGCACCAGTAACATCTCCATCTGACCTGTCTCGTGCAAGTAGAGCCCAAGGGGACCTGCTTGCTCCATGAACATAAAGAGCCTCAAGCCATTCCATCAGGTCATGGGAATGAGGTCTATAATTGTTACTGGTATCTGGCATATCAAATACGACATGGGTAGCTTGCCAGGCTCTGCGGTGTGGGTAGCATACTCTTGTAGTCATCTCAAAATCCAGCAATTATTGATGAACCGTGGCGGCCGCAAGCGCCACACGAGGCAGGCTATAGTATGCTGGATATAAAAGACTGTCATATTTTACTTTATTGTTTTCAAACCAGTTGCAGCTAGTGTATACCACTGGCATTCTCTTAGAATCACCATTCAGTTATCACCACCAACAAGCGGTTTGAACAAGCTGCTGATAAATGGATCTTCCTGACACAGTTTTGCATTTGTTGGCAGGGGGTGGGGGCAGGGTTGAGAACCTGGTGGGTCTGTGCCACTACCAGAGTTCTTGCAGGCCCCCTGCCAGGCCTGACAAATTTGGCTTTATAGGGAGTAGTAATTTTAGTTGTCCTCCTGTACGTCCTACCATAGAACCTTGTCGTTCAGTCTGTTACTGTGTCAATTAAAGAACATGGCTTTCTTTTGTACTGGCCTATGGATTAGATGCTTCATAGCAACAGGAAGAGGATAATCCCACACACAGGAATGTGCAGGTTTCTTACTCAGTAAATGAATCAGCAGGGTCTCTCTGCACAGCCAAGGCAGTACCTGGTAGACCTGGCTGGCACAGGGATAAGATTGTGCATCAGAGTACTCATGCACAATCATGTGTGTGTGTGTGTGTGTGTGTGTGTGTGTGTGCGCATGTGTGTGTGCATTTCTCTTTTGCTTTAACCTTATAGAAGTAAAACTAGCAACTTTCTTTAATAGGACCTGTAACCCATGGTTAAAAATAGACTGTTGATTACAGTCTAATATTGAAAACATTTAATTACAGGCCACAGGAAGTCTCATTGGAGCCATATTTAACTTGGCACTCCAGAAGAATTCTACAATGCATAAGGGGTATGCTGGTATGTTGAGAACACTTCAGATGGGAATGGTTATGTTCAATTAATTATACTTGTAAATCATGAAAAGTAATAGATCTCCAAATGAAATTCCTCTGAGTGTTCAGAAGATCAGGTAGAGTAATTGGCTAGAATTTTTTGTGCCAAGTGGTGGCTCACTAAGATACTGTAATGAAAAAGATACTGAAGAGCCATTCTTCCTTTGTAGTAAAAATTCCATGATTGGTTAAAAGTCTCTGCTGGGCATGTAGGACAACAAAATGATGGCGTGTATGGTGAATAGTTGCCATTCCTAGAAATACTATTTTTGCTAGACTGAAATATAATACCTATGATTATCTGTATCCAGTATGTGTGTGTGCGTGTGAAAAATTTAAGCATGTGCCTCATGAAGTTTAAGGTACAAATATGAGTACAGAATCCATTCATCCCTTTCAGCTTAAGCTTTTTCAGCAGATCTGTTTTCTAGGTGCTGTTGCTCTAAAACTAAATCAGTTTTTTGTCTAGCTTGAAGAGTTTATTTAGCCTTGGTGAGATGCTGTGAAAATTATTTCATAAATAAAATAAATCTAATACTAAATGTGAAAACAGTAGTTTTCATAGAAAAGATGAATCAATTGACTGCTAAAGTTCCCAAGGAAAACCTTTAAAGTATGTTTATCTAGTCTGACTAAATAAACTCACAATGGCAGTGAGTACTTAGAAATAATTTGCACTTGCAACTTGAATCAACCCTTTCAGAAATGGAGATTTGGGGGCCAGTGCAATGAGACAGTGGATGTGGCACTTGCCTTCTATGGAACTAACTTGGATTTGACCCCCAGTACCCCATTCGGTTCTCTGAGTACAATTCATGGTGTTCCTTGAATATAGAACCAGGACAAAGACATGAGCACTGCCCGTTGTGGCACAAAACCCTTATTAGAAAAAATTAGATATCTTTTAGAATCTAGTGTGGTTCATGATGCTGCTGTTTTAACTTGATACTCTAGTTTCTTAGTTTGGATCTTCTGAAAATGGGGACTTTTCTATTTATTTTTCTCTCTTACCAATTCCTCTAAAACAATTTCTATTAAATTCCACTGCTTTGCTTGTATTGATCTCTGTTGTCCAAACTCTTGTGCTCACTCAGATATTTATAGTTAAATATGTCGATAAAGATACAGGAGCTGATGGAAAAGCATTATATATTTGGAAATAATCTGACATGACTTACCTTATATGGGCTTCTGGGATTTCAAGTTGGTTAGCCTGTCACATCTATATTTCCTTTTGCATTAAAATGACAATGTAATCTCATTTTTTCACTAATGCAATAATAACACAAATCTATAGATTTTTCACTTCTAAGTTCACAAACCTGTTTATGAATAGGCTCTGTTGTATGATCATGTATTTGATATGTATGATATGACAGGTTTAAATGAACTCAGGTGTGTTCAAATTATGCACTGAACTAGCAATATATGATCTTAATAGTTTTAATGACTTTTTAGGGGATGCACAAGGATTAGTAAATTGATGCAGCAGAACTGAGGCAAAGTATAAATAAATGGTTTGTAAGAAAGACTTTTTAATTAGCAATAGGAACCTTAGTTCAATATTTAGATTTTTACTTCTAAGAATTTTACTTCTAAAATTATTTTGTATATAAATATATAAATTATAAATTGTGTGAGTGCACAACAGCTGCAGATTTTACCTTCTTATCAACAATGTGCACAAATTCAATTTCTCTATAGCCTAGCCAACACTTGTTATATTGTAACTCATAATGGTATTGATTTGCATTTCCTACTGACCAATGAAGTTGTACCCGTTTGTGTGCTTATGAACTATATGTATGTGTTTGTTGGAGTAATGTTTATTCAAATCAATATTTAAGTTGTCTTGCTTGCAGTATGTTAGTTGTCTTATTTGTCGTTAAGTTATAGACTTTTAAAGTATGCATTTTGCATAATAGATGGTGACTTGGATTTTCCAGTCTCTGCATTCTTTTACTTTCTTGACAGTGTTCTCTAAAGCACAGAAATGTTTAATAGTTTTTGAAGTTTATTTTATTGTTGCTTATGCTACCATACTAAAGGACCTCTACCTAAACCAAGATCACACTATTTATACTTTTTTATTATTTGTTTGTTTGTTTAGCGTAGCGTTGCTGTGTATTAGACTTAAATATTGGATTTAAGTGTATTAGGCGTATGTAAAGGGCCGGAGCGAAAGCCCAGCGGGTAGGGCATTTGCCTTGCATGCGGCCGGCCTGTGCCAGCCCGGGTTCGATCCCTAGCATCCCATATGGTCTCCTGAGCACCGCCAGGAGTAATTCCTGAGTGCAGAGCCAGGAGAAACCCCTGAGCATTGCGGGTGTGACCCAAAGAAGAAAAAAAAATGTGTATAAGACATGTCCTCTAATATAGTCCATATCCTGACTGTTTCTGATTGTTTAAAAAAATAGTTTTAGCTCTTTTATCTCATTTTTGATGCATTTTGAAATATTGTTTGTAGATGTTCACCTTCATTATTTTGCATATTAATATTAATGTCAGAGTCAAATTTATTTGAAAAACAATTCTTTCCTCATTGAATTGTTTTTGAAGTTTCAATAAAAAATCAGTAACCATAGACGTATGGTTTTTATTTCTTAGGCAAAACTGTGTCAATTTTGCTGTATTATCTTGCATAAACTCTATTCTAACATAGAAAGTAGGACCAGTAGGCTCAATCTCACAGAACAAAGTAGATGTCATTGAAGATAAAACAAAAATAGGTTAAATGTAAAAGAATAAGAAACATCATTTAGGCAAAATTAATAAAGTATGGGAAATATTGCTCTCTTGGAAGAACATCATGAGGTCAGTGGGAATTCTAGAAGGTGCTGAAAGAGTAGAAAGGGGCAAAGATTATCTTCAAAGAAATAATAACTGTGAACATACCCAATCTAAGTACAGAACTAATCATAAATACCCAGAAATATGAGACAGTACCCAAATTTCTGAATCCAACATGATTTATTCCAAATTACTTCATTGTTAAATGATCAAGTCATGATAAAAATATATTAAGAGTGCTCAGGAAAAGAAAGGAAGTCATATACAAAGAAACTGTATTAGGGACCTGAGAGATAGTACATTTTGCACAATGCTTGCCTTGCACATGGCCCACCTGGGTTCATTACCTGGCATTCTATATTATCCCGCAAACACTGCTTGGAGTAATTCCTGAATGCAGAAATTAGAAGTAAGCCCTGATCATCACCTGGTATACTCCCCTCAAAAAAGGACATCGTACTTTCATCAGACCTCTGATCAGAAACCCTAAATTTAGCAGAGTCAAAAAGTATTTTCATACTATTAAAAAACAGATCCATGAATACTTCACCCTGAAAAAAAAATCTTTCAATTATGATCGACATAATATCATATGACAACCTCCGGAAAACCTCTTGGCCTTGTCAGTCCACCCCTGATGACCGCTGATCCTGAGACCACTTCCTCTTGATACCTGTGATCATTTTTTTGGTGAATCAAGATAGTGATTCTTAAAACTTATTAAGAAAGATTTGAGGGAAGAGAAAAGAAGTACATGTTCAAGAGGGAATACAGACTTCCCCAGAGTGGAAATAGACAAGCAAAGAAACATCAAGACAAGCAGGTGAGATGCACGTTCATGGGAGAATGTGGGCTTGAAGAGCAAGCCAATACCTGTGGTCCTGAAGCCCAACCTGCCCTGTCTTACATTACTTCCAGGAAGCCTTCGCAAATTGAATACCTCAGCTTGACCCAGGTAGCTGGTGATCACCCAGAGAGGTGATCTCTGGCAAATATATGATCTCTGGCAAGTATATGATACCACCCGCATGGCAAAGCCTGGCAAGCTACCTGTATCATATTTGACATACCAAAAACCAGTAACAATTATAGACCTCATTCCCATGACCTGAATGAATGGTTTGAGGCTCTTCATATTCCTAGAGTGAGCAGATGCCCTTGGGCTACACTAGCATGCTAAAGGGCTATGGAGATGTTACTGGTGCCCACTCGAGCAAATTAATGATCAACGGGCAGACAAGTGATACAAGTGATATCAGTGAATTATGATAGAGAAACAACCTCTTTTCAAGGAAACAAAGCTAATAGAGGAAACCAATATATTCACCAGATCGTCTATATAAGAATAGCAAAAATAGTTTTTCTACATAACAAGAAAAAAAATTAAAGAATGAAATAGGGAGCAAGGTGACAAATGTAATACAGTAGCAAAAATTAAAATGTCAGTGATATGACAGTAAAAGATTCAAAAAAGGACAAAGAAATTGTACAGTTAACCATGATGAGTCAATAGCAGAGCAAAAAAAAAACTTTGTTATATATAGTAAGTTTTATTCATCCCTCATGGTAATCAAAAAATAGAAATCTGAAGCAGAAACATTTACAAGAAAAATCGAGATTTGGGAAGGATTACCAGGGAAATACCTACCACATGAGAAGGAAAATAGAAAAAAAAGGGGAAGCTGAAATAGAAAACGAGTAGGAAAAAGAATGTGATAAATAAGTCAAATATGTCAATAACTGTCTCATAGATGAATAGCCAAATTTCCAATTTAACAGTAATAGGCAAGAGTAGAGTATGCTACCCGCATGGCAGGTGCAGTGGACTCTAATAGGTAGAGCATGCTACCCGCACGGCAGAGCCTGGCAAGCTACCCGTGTCGTATTTGATATGCCAGATACCAGTAACAATTATAGACTTTATTCCCATGACCTGATGGAATGGTTTGAGGCTCTTTATGTTCCTGGAGCAAGCAGGTGCCCTTGGGCTCTACTTGCATGAGACAGGACATATGGAGATGTTACTGGTGCCTGCTCGAGAAAATCAATGATGAACGGGAAGACAGTGATACAGTGATACAGTGAACAGTAATGGAGTTACTAGAGCAAAATCAGTGCCAGGGAAACAACTCAAAGGGCGGAAAGGCATACTTTGCATGCTGGAGTTCCAGACTCAATTCCTTGGTGCATCTGAGGATCAATTCCCAACTAAAAATCTTGGATTAGCTTCAGACAGCAGGGTGTGGCATAAAAACAATGACCAGTGAACAAACTATCCGATATTAAGAGAATCCAGTAGAATTCTAGATCTTTTTCAAACATGTTCCCCTTCTGACCTTATTTCCTTTATGTGATCTTCCGTCCTAAAGTTGGGTTCCAGTCTGGAGTAATGACCCCCTCCCCCAGTGATGTGATTGTCACCCAAGGGCCTTTTAGAATGTTCTATGCCCACAGGAACCCATAGGCACCTCCTTGAGAAATGCTGATCTAAACTATGCACATGGGAGTGTTTGTGTCTAATATAAATATAAAGAAAAGTTAAAAGACTAGAATGAGATATCATAGCAGTTTTCAGCAGAGAAAATGGAAGAAACCGCTATTTTCATTTATATTCCAACAAAAAAGTAGAAAGCCATAAACATGATTATCACATAAAGTTCAAGGAATTAACCTAATATAAGAATATATAATCGTCATTAATAATGATGCCATCCAATATAGTAACCAAATCTATAAAATGATTATTTACTGATAGCAAAAAGCACATGTCAACAACTCAGTATTGTTATGGAACCTCAATATCTACTTATAATAATTTGTTTAAATAATTAGCAAGGAAATGACATTAAATAAAGTGATCTGTGAGATGGACATAATAGATATATATGAAGAAAATCATTAAGAAGAAATTAATAGACATTTTTATCAAGTGCAGATGAAAACTTCCCAAATGGACCACAAAGCATAATGTAAAAGAAGTTTATGTATATATATATATATAAATTTATAATATGTGTATATGTGTAGAGTGAAAAAATCCAGCATCTTTTCTGTTCATAATGTTTGAGACTAGAGATCAACAACAATAACAGCAATATAGAAAGAACTCAACCATGGCCTAAATATGATTCTTAATAAATCTTGGGTCAATTGAAAAATCGAAGCAGAAGTAAAAAATACCTGGAGAACAATAAAAACAAATAAACAAGCTATTGGATCCTATGGGGTGCATCAAAAGGGGTATTAAGAGGAAGTTCATTGTTGTACAGATCCACAGTAATAAAAAGAATAGTCTCAAGTAGGCAATTTAACCTTGCATCCAAGAACTATAAATGGAGAAACTAACAGAACCAAAAGTCAGCAGACAGAAGAAGATATAAAAAGAAACTCAGAACATGATCAAAATGGAAACTGAAAGGATAAAACAAAGATTGATGAAACCAAGAGCTGGTTCTTTGAAACAATCCATAATTAGGGCTAGGTATGTAACTCAAGTGACAGAGTATATGCTTTTTATGTGCAGGACCTTAAATTTTATCTATGGTACTGCATGATCACCGAACAAGTACCTGGTGTGACCCTGGTGGCTTCAAGCATAAGGTGTGGTTTAAACACAGACACATACACACAGACACACAGAGACAGACAAACTACACACACACACACACACACACACACACACATACACACACTCCCTTTCCCCAGCATATGTCTTCAGGGCAAATTTGATACTGTTCTTCTCAACTTCATATTTGGAATTGCTGGTCTTTCCAACAGCAACCATAACTTAGAATTCTCTCTATAGATAATAATTCTTTTGACAAAGGCAATAATAATTTTTATCATTACATTTTAATATATTTTCCATGCATGAAACTCTGGAATGCAATATAAACAATTTTTAGTAAATGAATTACAAGTAACTTATAGAATTATGTTATTATAAGTTATGTATACATTTCTTCTTTTTATCAGTTTTCATTTAATGCTGCATTGGATAATACATGGGACTAACTCACTAACTGTGAATTAAACTTTTAAACTCCAGTAGAAACATAGGTAGTTGACAAGCATTCCTTATAACATAGATTTCCTATCATTTCACAAATTGAGTAGACACCCTTTATCACCAAATAAGTAATTGAAATACTTTTAGTAATAATGAATGTGAGGGTAAAAAAAGACACTTTAATACTTTATTAGACAAGATCACAAAGAAGTAGCTGACAGGATAAAATGAAACAATTGGAGTGTAGGTTTAGCAGCAAAAAAAAAATCCTAGATTAAGACATAAAACAGACATTTCATGCAAGTCTCTCTGACAATCAACAAATTGAATATTCCTAAGTTCTGAACATATTGTACTTGCAAGTATTATATCCTTCACATTCTCCTTAAGCACAGAGAACCTGATATCCTGGTTGCATTTTTATGTCCCTTGGGTGGGCAGCTATAAAAAATGAGACGTGAACAATTGTCATAAGGTGTTAACAGGACTTATTAATTCAAAGAACAACCAAAAATAATTGCTGCCTGGTTGTCAGCAAAGTAGTTATTTAAACAAAGATTTATATGATCTTTGAAAGGAATGTGCAACCAATTATTAATATCTTGATTTTGAAGTGTCAATGAAATATACCCAGTGGCAAAATCTGGGGATAAAAATAATATGAGGAATTCATATTCATAAAAGTAGAATTTAGGAAAAGTCTTCCTATAAATAATTTATTAACAAGGAACACCATGGAGAAAGGGTTTTCCCAAGTTAGTAAGTGGTAGAACTGAAATTATAAGCTCTTTCATAATAATAAAAGTAACAAAAAGACAACTCTCATTGTTCTAGAAAATAATTTAAGTGAATTTTATGTACTATTTATTCAATTCACACTTCACAAAGTAGATACTATATTGGTATCATTACACATATGTTCAAACTGAGGTTAAGAAAAGTGGTTTACTTAGTTATGAGTTTAATAAATTGTAAGGTTTGTTTCAAACTCAGAATGTTTGTTTTCAGGTTTTGACCTTTTAGCCATTCTATTAGTTTTGTATATGATAACATGAACCTCACTTATGTATATCAGTTCATATTGAGTTTAATATACCACTTACTTTCTTCAATAAATAAACTATAACTTAGCATTATTATTATTTATTTTTTTGGGGGTCACACCCAGCAATGCTCAGGGCTTACTCCTGGCTCTTTGCTCAGGAATGACTCCTGGTAGTGCTCAGGGAACCATATGGGATGCCGGCGATTGAACCCGGGTCAGTAGCATGCAAGGCAAATGCCCTGCCCGCTGTGCTATCGCTCCGGCCCCCTAAATTCGCATTACTTTTGAAGTAGACCTTTTATAATTATATTTTTAATGAAATACTGGACTTAGTTAAACTCTGAATTTAGCAATAAAGCTTCAGGTATTTCTTATACTATGTCTATAAACACATATAAACATTTTCTTTATATAACAAAATGTTTATACACATGAATCTTTTCTTTCCATAAACTAAATATTGTTTCCAATATCTCAATGTATAGATTTACTTACATTGCAATTTAATTTTCTTTATGACCTTTGCTAATTTTTGTTTAATTTTTATGCCCTGAAACTTGATTTGTTTTCATTTTTACTTTGAAGTCACATCCAGTGATACGTAGGGCTTAATTCTGAATCTGTGCTCAAAGATTTCAGCTCCTGGAAGGGCTCAGAGAATCTAGCCTGGGTCCATTGTGTACAAAGCAACATTTTCATATTCTGTTATTGATACAACAATGCAGTTAAATAGAACCAGTAGTGTATAGGATATGAAATTAAGTCACCTCAATGTGGTAAAACTCCTACAGGAAAAAAGTCAGTTTAGGAGGCAAAATTCTGAATGTGGATGATATGACCATTGATAATAAACAGAAGTGAAACAAGCATGATAGACTTTTAACACACTCTCATCTGAATAGCTCATGTTATCTAAGAGAACTCTTAAAGCACTCTGCTATCTAATGTGCACACAGGCAATATGGCTCAGAAAGATTTGCTTACAACTGGAGATATAGTATTTCTATTATAAAATAGTATTTCTAGTAATGGTTAGCTGCCTGTTTTGTTTGTTGCAGACCTCATTTGATTCCCGGCACCATACATGTCCCCTCAGCACCATCAGGAGTAACCCTTGAGCGCAGAAAGACTTTTTAGCTTTTAGCAAGACTTCAAATTCTTTACCTAAATATGGAAATGCAATTTCTATCTTACTTGGTTATAAGAGAATTAAAAATCTATTAAAATGCCTTGTGTGTTTTAATATTTAAATTAAAATGCATTGTAAATTTCAGTATTTCACAACTGAAATATTTAAAAACTATTGTAAATTTCAGTATTTCACAACTGAAAATAATTTTAAGTTTTTGGAGATTTTTTTGATAGTCTCCAATAATTTAGGACATCATAAATGGAAGTTTTTGGGTGGAAACCTGAGGTGGAAAATGTCCGGTGATGCCTAAAATAGATCAGTTCTATAATAATTTAAGAATATCAGTTAAAACTGTTATTCACTTTGAGACATAAGGAAAGCTAAATAATTGTCACTATATTACTATGAATTCTTTCATATGAAGTGAAATTTCTTAAATTTTATGTTGCATAAAGGGAGAATTGTTTCTTCATTTTGTTATCTGTTACTGTATTCTTTCTTTATTGAAACTCTAAATTAAAATCCTAAATACTAAAAAAAGAAAAACCTATTTGTTTTTTATATTCTAACACTCCAATTTCCTGAAACTATGTTATTAGCACTTCCTTAATCTGGAATATCTTGAAAATCTAGTTATTTACCTTTGTAAGGGTCCTCAATTTATTGAATGTCTTCCCTGGACTGATTCTAAATTTTTACTGCTTTCCATAAAAGATGTATAATCTGATTTGTATAGTCAGCTATTAGAACCAGTACATTCACAGTATATTAGAACGTTATTGTTATATTCACATTTTGTATTCACTTGTGAGCACCAACAATGCTAAATTCAATTTGTGCTCCACTAACATTGCAATATATACATTCAAACCTGCTGAACCACCACAATGTGAACTATGTTATTCTAAAAACAGAATTCTAAAATAAAATAAAAAGGGAGAGGAAAAGACTTAATCAAATCTCAGTAAAACATTGTACATAAGTGATAATCAGGCAACATTTATTTGATGTAGGATTAAATGGAGGGACTGTGGGGATAAACAGAGATTGTAAGTTCATTAGTGATGAAGATGAAAGGAAATATTTAACTGAAAGAGGGTATGAGAGAATGAAGAGAATGCTAGTATATTTGCTGTTCATATCCTATTAGTGGGTTACACATATAGGAATGGAGGCACTTCCAGAGGTGTGAGACAAATTATTCAGAGCCTATGTTCTATTTTAAGGAGTTTGGAAACCATTTCCTTATTCATGAGGACATTGAAGCATTTTGAGGAATAGAACGTCATACTCAGATTTCTGCTGAAATATGAGAGGTATTTTGGGAATGTGGTAGCAATATGGGAAGCCAAAAATTTGATTAGAAATATCTAGCCATACTGACAGAGGGTCTAAATAAAACAATGGGTGGGATACTGCCATCAAAAATTTCTTGTGAATTAAAATCAGCATAACATGGGCAAAGAATGAATTTAGCATCAGAAAGGAGACTGATCTAAGATTTTTTTTTTAGTATTTGACAACTAGAAGGTATATTCTCCTTAAGAGTTATGATGTTAAGGGTGTAGACAAACTAATGAATTTCAAGGACTGCGACTAAAATAGAATACCTCAAGACTCTATCGGTACAGATAGGTTTTAGAATTATAGCTTGACTGTTATATTTAAAACAGTATTTTTCTCTTATGAGTACTTCACAGTTAGAAATATTCAATATATTTTATATTAAAGCAATACAAGGAAAAGTATCATATTATTTTAGAAATAGAATCATAAGTATCTAAACAATGAGTAACCATTTTGATATAAAAATATGCAATAGGAATAGAAGAAAACTTCCTAAATATACTCCCCCAAAATATTGCACAGTACAATGAAATACAATGGGTAGAAGCTTTTACAAAAAAAAAGATACAAATACAAAATGTTCTGTATGTGTGTGTTGAGACACATGGAATGAGGAGTTAGACTACACCAAGCAGTGTGCTGGGCCTATTACTGGCTCTATTCACAGGTTTGACCCATATCAGTCCTACAGGACACTATTTGGTTCAGACATTTGTCACATGCAAAGCAAATAGTTAACACCTGTACCATCTATCTAGTCCTCAAATCAAGGGTGTTTTATTAGGGTTGGGGAAATGACTTAAAGGCTACAGTGACTTGGGTTCAATCCCCAGCACTAAACGATCCTTGAATCTTGGTCACCTTTTCTTTTGAGGTGAAGAAGCTTTTTAGTTTTGTGTAGTATTGTATATTTACCCTTGCTTCCAATTGCTTTGTTAGTGGTGTTTCATTTTTGAACATGCCTTTAGCTTCAATGTCATGGAAGGTTTTTCCTATATTTTCTTCACATACATTATGGATTCAGGTCTCATATTGAGATCTTTTATCCAATTTGATATGACTTTTGTGCAGGATCTTAGAGGTCCAAATTCATTTTCTTACATGTAGCTGCCTAGTTTTCCAAGCACACTTGATGAAGAGGCTTTCCTTGCTCCATTTCATACGTTTTGCTCTTTTATCAAAGATTACATGATCATGTATTTGAGGATGTGTGTCTAATCCATAGGTCCACAGGTCTGGTTTTTACTCCAATCCACAGAGTGAGAAAGAATAGTCACCCAATACCCATCTGATAAGGGGTTAATATCCAGGATATATCAGGCACTGGTAGAACTTAACAAGAATAAAACAGCTAACCCCATCAAAAAATTGGGAGAAGAAATAAACAGAATCAGGGGACATTGGTGGTGAGAAGTGGGCACTGGCGGAGGGACTGGTGCTGGAACACTATATGACTTAAACCCAAGCATGAACAACTCTGTAATTGTATATCCTTACAGTGGTATACTAAAAAATTAAAAATAAAAATAAATGATCCTTGAACACCTCCAGAAGTACCCCACAAGCACTGCTACTTATAGCTCAAAGAAAGAAAACTGAAAGAGTATGCCCTTTTAAATAATTAATTTATCCTATTAGATATTTATCATCAATAACTATAGATGTATTAATACTTATATAATGAAAATAATAAAATAATAACAACAGGTGATTTGATGATAAACCTAAATAATTAAAATCATTACAAAGAACAAAAATGAGAATTAGTTAAACCAATACAAGAAAATGAAACAAATTAAAATTTTACTACTTTGAAACAAATAATTTAGCAATATAAAAAACAAATAGGAAAACTTTTAATAATTATATACACTTACTTTTTAATTTGGGGCACAGGTGTTTCCAAGATGTGCTAGGGAGACCAGGGACCACCCGCAATACTCAGCCAGGTGTGGAGTCTGTAATCCTCAGTGCTGCTCTCAGCAGTGAGGTACTGCTGGCCATCCAGTGCAGTTTAGGGCCACATGGTGCTCAGGGACCACCAGCAGCAGAATACCTAGTAATACTCAGGTATATCCAAATTTATATTTAGTGGTACTTGCATAAAACTATATTAAAATAATTATTCAGGAAAGTGAAATAAATAAATAAATGCTCATCTTACATATGAGAAGACTTCATCTTAGAAATGCCATTCCTTGTCAGATAAATTTATATATTTACATAATTTAAATCAAAGTATGCTATTTAAATAAAGACTGACAGTACAATTCAAAGTTCATATCAAAGCATCAGTATTTTTAATATTGAACACCCTTGCCAAGACAACTAGGCCAGAAGAAGAAATTAAAGGAATCTGTATCGTAAAATTGGTAAAACAGACTATCATTATATGAAAATGAAGTGATAGATATCACTGAGAGTCCACTAATATAAGTTACAATAAATAAGTTCAGTAAAGTGGCAGAATTAAAAGTCAATATACTTTAATATGTTAAGTTTGCATAAACTACAAATGAGTTAAAGAAAATTAAGGGAAAATCCCACTTAATATTTAAACAGAAAAAGTTTTTTTAAACTTGGGAGTAAACCTAAAAAGGGAGTTGGAAGAAATATCCATAGGAGAGTAAGACATTGCTAAAATAAACCGAAGATATAAAGAAATGGCAAGATATTCTGTGTTCATGGATTTAAAAGGAAAACAACTAATAATTTAAACATAAAACTAGGTTAACTTTTAAGAGATTGATAGAAGAAGCAATATTAAAGTATCCATCTTACATCAAGCAATGTACAGTTTAATCCAACTCTCAGAAAAACACCACCTGTCCTTATGAAGAAAATAGAAAATTAATCCTAGCATTTTTATAGGGCCACAGGTGTTCTCAAATAGGAAAAAGTTTCTGAGTGAAAAAATTGCATATGTAGATATCATGCTCCCTGATTTCAAACTATATTACAAAGCAGTTGTTATTGGGAAATCAAAAAGATGCTCACAGACTGATGAATAGAATAGAGAGTCCACAAATAAACACATATATAAATAGATAATCTGTGACAAAGGAGTCAAGATCATACAATGTGGAAAGAAAAACTTCAAGAAATGGTGCTAGGAAAACAGGATAGGCACAGACAACTGGAAAATTACATTCAATTAGCTCAGTGTTTAACACGTTACACATAGGGTAATTCTAAATGGATCGATAACTTAGATATTAAAAACCAAATTAAGGTACAAAATACATGGATGACATTGGTGATACCACTAAAATCTCATTATCAGAGATTTATTTTACTCCACTGGCAATGAAAATCAATGCAATACTAAACAAATGGAATCACAAAAAAAAATTCCAGAAAAACAGATAAGCAACCTATCTGTTGGAAAAGTTATTTTTATATCATAATCTGACATGATTTATATAAAAATATGAATAACTCATCCAAATATCAAAGTTTAAGTGATCACATGGGACCAAACTAGCAACAACCATGAGGGATAGTTTCCAGTCTGAGACCACAGAGATGATTCCAAGGGAAGAAAATCTTGTATATTTATTGAACAGTAGTAATACTGGAGTACAGTGGACCTTAGTTGACCTATAGGGGTGATGCTAATGCTATGAAATAAGGATGCAAAGTGTGGGACCTCTGTATTACACTGGAAGTGGGGCTGAGGTTCATATTATGCTCGTGGGAAGCTTCTAGGGTTTAGAAAAATTACTAGGGTTCCATATATGTTTTTCATTTTTTAAGAATGACCCTGGTTGCTTTGTGAAGCCTGAATTTTGTAGGAAGAAAGGCAAATGTGCAAGTATGAAGAATTTTTTGCACTTTTGGAAGCAAACTACAATAGCAATTTGGGTTTAGAAAACTTACAGTATGTATTTACACTGCAATGTATTTATAATGGAAGTGATGAAAAAGATCAAATAGACTGAAAGTAAATTTTGGAGGTAAAAATCAGCAAGCTTACTAATATATTGAATGTTTATTGTGGGAATAAAGCTTTAGTATAAGTACTCATGAATGTAGAGCACTAGTGTGAACGGAAAAGACAGAGGGAGAAATTGATTTGTTTAGTTTCTCTCCCACAGTGTAATTAAATCAAATTCATTTTGCCGTCATTGCATAGTAGCACTATTCTCCACCAAAGTCACTGCGATGTTAACAATTTGATTTGTTTAAGATTCTCTTTGGTAGGTCAAATGAACACTAAAATTTTGAGGTTTTTTAACCATCCTTACTGCTGTCATCTGAATGGTTGCACTTTGTCATCTTTGATATTTTGTCATCTTTAAAAAAATATTGTATTATACCACCATGAGATAAACAATTACAAAGATGTTCATGTTTGGTTTTTGGCCATACAGTGTTGCAGCACCCATCCCTCCACCAGTGCCCATTTCCCACCACCAGTGTCCCCACTTTGCTCCCCCCTCCCTAGCCTGCCTCTATGGCAGGATTCTATATCTTTTCTCTCTCTTTCTCTCTTTCTTCTCTTACATATTGTGGATTGTAATACATTCACTTAGAGGTAATGTGTATCTTTTTGTCTGTATTTAATGCTCAGTCCTAGGTGGGTAATGGTACATTCGACAATTATTAGCACACTGTTCCCTTTTTGTTTACCTAACCTCAGTCTCCCACAGGTTTGTGGTAATTTCCACCTTTGACAAGACCTCCTGATCCACATTTCGCCTGACCTTGGACATTGGTATCATAAATATGTATATGTATATATAAAGCCACTGACTTTTTGGGCATTGACTTTGTACCCTGCCATTCTACTGTAAGTATCTATTGTTTCTAGGAGCTTTTTGGTAGAGAGTGTAGGGTTCTCTAGGTATAATATCATGTCGTCTGCAAATAGTGATAGCTTGACTTATTCCTTGCCTATCTGATGCCTTAATGTCATTTTCTCTGATTGCTATGGCAAGTACTTCCAGTACTGTATTGAATAGAAATGGTGAGAATGGCCAACCTTGTCTTGTCCCCGATCTTAGTGGAAGACTTTTCAGTTTTTCCCCCATTGAGAATGATACTCGCTGTGGGATTTTGGTAGATGGCTTTGACTATATTGAGGAAGGTTCCTTCAATTCCCATTTTATGTAGGGTTTTAATCATGAACGTGTGTTGGATATTGTCAAATGCTTTCTCTGCATCTATTGATAGGATCATATGGTTTTAATTTTTTTCTCTTATTGATATGATGTATTATGTTGATTGACTTGTGAATGTTGAATCATCCTTGCATTCCTGGGATGAATCCTACTT
The DNA here is from genome assembly GCA_021461705.1 of Cryptotis parvus. Classification (NCBI taxonomy): domain Eukaryota; kingdom Metazoa; phylum Chordata; class Mammalia; order Eulipotyphla; family Soricidae; genus Cryptotis; species Cryptotis parvus. The sequence goes on from JAJIBD010009728.1 coordinate 33,562, forward strand.
GGTCATGATGTATAATCTTTTGGATAAGTCTTTGAATTCTGTTTGCTAATATTTTGTTGAAAATCTTAGCATCTGTGTTCATCAGGGAGATTGGTCTGTAGTTTCCTTATTGTTGTTGTTTCTGCCTGCTTTGGGTATCAGGGTGATGTTTCCCTCATAGAATTATTTGGAGTGTTTCTGTTTCTTCTATTTCCTGGAAGAGCTTGAAAAAGGATTAGAAGTAAGTCCTCCTTAAAGGTTTGGAAGAATTCACTAGTGAATCCATCTGGACCTGGGCTTTTGTGTTTCGGCAGACTTTTTATTACTGTTTCAATTACCTCGATGGTGATAGGCTTATTCATGTATCGGAGGTCTTCTTGTTTAAGCCCTGGGAGGCTATAGGGCTTCAGGAATTTATCCATTTCTTCCAGGTTCTCATGTTTCATGGCATACAAGTTCTCAAAACAATCTCTGATGATCTTTTGGATTTCTATGATTTCTGTTGTGATGTTCCCCTTTTCATTTCTGATTCTGTTTGAGTTGTCTCCTTTCCCTGTCCTTATAAGTCTTGCCAGTGGTATGTTGATCTTGTTTATTTTTTCAAAGGACAAGCTCTTGATTTCATTAATCTTTTTGTTTGTTTTTTGGGTTTCCAGCTCATTGGTATCCTCTCTAAGTTTTATTATTTCTTTCTTTCTGCCTGGGTGGGCTCCTCTTGTTGATCTTTTTCTAATATTTTGAGCTATAAAGTCAGGTTATTTATGTGTGTCCTTTCTTCATTTCTAATGAAGAGCTATGAACTTTCCCCTTAATACTGCTTTTCTGTGTCACACATGTTCTGATATTTTGTGTTTTCATTTTCATTTGTTTCCAGGAATCTTTGGATTTCCTGATATTTTTTCATCTTTGTCATTTTTTTTTTGTTTTTTATATTTTCAGCAATTTTTTGAGGTATAATTGACATACTCTAAATGGTATCTGGGCCAAGACCAGTGTGGTACTAAAGTGGGTAGGGTCTTTCCTGTAGCTGACTTAATATGATACACAGCATTCCTCATGGTCACTGTACAATGCCGAGGAATGATCCCTAAGCATACAACAAAGGATTGGGTCTTATATACCACCAAAGGTTGCAAAAAAAAACAACAACCCAAAAATAAAACCCAAAACCACCCAACTACACCTATGCAAAATATACAGCTTGATACATTTTAACATATAAGTACTAAAGAAATTATCCTTATACAAAGAAAACACTTCTGTTTTAAAAAATATCTTTGTTTTGCTTTTGTTTTTGGGTTACACTCATCAGTGCTCAGGGTTTACCCCTATCTTTGCACTCAGTAATTACTCCTGGCCATGTTTAAGGGACCATATGAAATGCTCACGGTTGAATCTGGTCAGCTACGTGCAATACAAATGCTCTACCTGTGGTACTATGTCTATAGCCCAACAAAGGAAATCGTTCCAATTATCCAAAATTTCCTCATGTATCCTGGTAATTGATTTCTTTTCCATCTGTAATTTCAGGGAACTATTTATCTAATATATATACATACATATGTATATATGCACACATATAACATATATAGTATATGTAATATGTAATATATATATATAATTATTGATTAATTCTCAATATTCAGAATTTTAATTCAGTATATTATAGTTGCAGTTCTGTTTTTTCAGTGAGCATAATGCTTGCTAAAGTCAATTTGTTCATATTACATATTGTCTATTCTTATATTGTTATATGGTATTTATTGCATGAATATAAAATATTTACATGTTGACAGGAATCTGAGGTCTTTTTTGTCACTTTGTAGTATAAAAAATAAAGCTTTTATGAATTGTTTTAGCTTTCATTCTGTAGACAAGCTTTTATTCTCAAGTAGCTACAAAGCTGTTACTAAAGATATTGGATCATGTTTCATTAACATCAACAGTATCACCTACTTGCCAATAACTTATTTCTTACCATATCATTTTAAAAACGTATATTGTTTCATGAGGGGTGGTAATATTTAAATACATATATAAATTTAAGAATGCATAAAACTAACATTCAACTTCATGTAATAAAATTGAATGAACTGGTGGCTCAGATTATAATAAGCATTAATATTAAAATATAGCACATAAAGAAATAAAATGCAATACCATATTTTATGGTTCCTTTTATAAGAAATATCCAACGTAGGCAAAATCATAAAGACAGAAAAAAATTAGTAACTGTCAGAGGCAGAGGATCTGATCACCTATAATACTGATTTTTCTCTTTGAGATTATGCAAATGTTCCAGAATTAAACATGAAAGATAATTGTGCAACTGTGAATCATGTGGATAGTAATAAACAAAAAAATATGTGTTTTTATGTTTTGAACTTAATCTAAGAGAACTATCTGATTTAATTTATGAGTTTATCATTTGATGACCTGCTACTTAGAGACGATTTTATCTGGGACACTTCTTTATTATCTACCTTACAGTATTATAAAGTTTTGAATGTAGTTCTAGCAAAATGGAGTTGATGTTTAAGAAATTACAGCCCATTTAACCACAATGAACTTACTGTCCAGCAAGACTTTGTATGTATTTTTAACACTTTTTGCCAATGAGGTTTCCTTTTATTATCTTTAGCTTATGCAGTGCTTTTGTAGATCTATTATATTTGATATACTTCAAAAAAGAATTTACAGTGGCTAATCACAAGATCCCCATGTATGTATGATAAAATAATTGAACTAAACATATTGAATATAGAACAAGGCAAGCATGGTGAGATAACAGGTTAAAAAATTAGACTATAGAAAGCTACTAAGATTGAATTCTTGATAGCTTAAGTCAAAAATGCATATGAGAAGTTATATAGTTCTTATTAACAAATCCAAGAAAGCATCTTAGAATATATGAAAACTTAAACATATTCATAGTTTGAGGCTAGAGAAATAGTGCAGAGATACTAAAGAATGCTTGACTTAAACGTGGCCAACACAGATTCAAATCCTGACCCTCATTAAGTTCCTCAAGGCCATAGAGAAGGATACCTGAGTGCAGAATCTGGAGTAATCCTGAGCACTGCTGGGTATGGCAAAAAGTATAATAATTTGTCTTACTCTAACATATGCTTACCCCCTAGAGAATAACTTCATATATTGCACTCATTTTTAGAAAAGGTAAGTTTTGACTAATAGACAATTGTCTATTGCATTCAGTGATACATTAGTCCTTCAAGTGCATGTATAAACTTTATGCCACTACTATCGATGAGTACTGTCTAAAGATTTATCAGACAGAAAGCAGTTCTTAAATATTCTTATATTATCTTTTTAACCCTTTATTCTCTTTCACAGATTAGTGCTTTTAGTAATTTTTAAGATAACTACCTTGCATCCTAAACATTTATTTTCCCAAGTAATCTCTCTTTAAGATATATGTTTCTATGACATGTTCTTATCAACACAGAGACTTTTCCATCAGTTCAGGAAGTTATGACTATTCAGGATACTTCTAAATTGTATGAAAGATTTTACAGTGGATGTGACTTCAAGAAAGTTCGAGTATTTTGATTTATCTATTGTGTGTGGAAGCCTATTCATTCTGGTTCTGAGAAAAATTAGAATAGTTTTATTTTTGTTTCATAGCTCTAGTTTGTTATAAAGTCCAAGCTTGATAAGCAAAAAGTTTTTCCATTTTTTTTTGAAATTCTTATGTCTATTCCTGAAATTTATCTTATTTTTTAAGTATATAGAATAATGTGGTTAAGAGCTTAAAGCCTAACCTGAACTCAGACGATATGGCTTATACTGCTGGTACAGATATGCACTTATTTTCCCAGAAAATAAGTATTATAACTCTTTCAAAATATTATGTCCTGCTGTGTTTTATGGATTTTTCAGGGAACCAATTCTTTAGAAGTTCAATTGGAATTTTTTATTAAATATTTTATTATACCACAGTGAGATATACAATTGCAACATTGTCATGTTTAGAGGTTTCGGTCACATAGTGTTCAGCACCCCGCCTCCACCAGTGCATATTTCTTACCACCAATGTCCCCAATTCCCTCCCCCTCCCATAACCTGCCTAAATGGCAAGTCCTTTATCTCTTTTCTCTCTCTCTCTCTCTCTTTTTCTTCTCTTACACATTGTGGGTTGCACTACATACACTTAGAGGCCATTGTGTGCATTTTTTTGCCTGTATTAAATGCTCAGTTCTAGGTTGGTATTAACCCTTTTGACAATTATTCACACATGTTCCCTTCTCTGTCTTACCTAACCTCCTAACTCCCACACGTTTTTGATAATTTCCACTTTTGGTAAGAACTCCTGATCCACGTTTTGCCTGACACTGGATTTTGATGTCATAATATGTATATATATTTATGTCATGCAAATAAATGCAGTCATTCTATATCTCTCTTTTTCCTTCTGAATAATTTCACTCAACATGATCCTTTCCATGTCCATCCATTTATAGGCAATTTTCATAACTTCATTTTTCCTAACAGCTGCATAGTATTCCATTGTGTAGATGCACCACAGTTTCTTTATCCAGTCATCAGTTCTCGGGCATACTGATTGTATCCAGGTTCTTGCTATTGTGAATAGTGCTGCTATGAAAATAAGCGCGGATTGTGTTTCTGCTGTGTGTTTTTGGCTTCCAGGGTATATTCCCAGGAGTGGTATGGCTGGGTCAAAAGGGAACTCAATTTCTAGTCTTTGGAGGAATATCCATATTGCTTTCCAGAAAGGTTATACAAGTCGACATTCCCACCAACATTGTATAAGAGTCCCCTTTTCCCCTCATCCACGCCAGCACTCGTTGCTTTTATCCTTTTGGATATGGGCCAGTCTCTGTGGTGTGAGGTGATATCTCATTATTGTTTTGAATTGTATCTCTCTGATGATTAGTGATGATGAGCATTTTTTCATATGCCTTTTGGCCATTTGAATTTCTTCCTTGTCAAAGTTTCTGTTCATCTCTTCTCCCCATTTTTTAATGGGGTTGACTGTTTTATTCTTACATAGCTGTACCAGTGCCTGATATATCCTGGATATTAACCCCTTACCAGATGGGTATTGGTGAATATTCTTTCCCATACTCTGGACTGTCTTTCTATCTTGGTCACTGTTTCTTTCGAAGTGCAGAAGCTCTTTAGTTTCATGTAGTCACATATGTTTATCTTTTCTTCTAGTTGTTTTGTTAATGATGTTTCACCTTTGAAGATGTCTTTAGCTTCAATGTCGTGGAGGGGTTTTCCTATATTTTCTTCAATGTACTTTATGGATTCAGGTCTGATATTGAGATCTTTAATCCATTTTGATCTGATTTTTGTGCAAGGTGTTAGACACAGATCCAAATTCATTTTTTACATGTAGCTGTCCATCAACTGGTATTTTATAATATTGTTGACTATCAATTTTTCTTAGCAATCTAAGTTTTCAGGTAAATATCCTAGAATTTTCAATAAAATACACATCTCAGAATGTCTTTTCTTATATTTGTTCCTCCTTGAGTTACTATTATTTCCTATTTGTATTATCCTGAGTCAACAGAAAAATTTGAAAAAATTCCATTAATGTATAATTAAATTTAATCATCAAGAAAATGGAGTTTTTAATTGAATTTTTTGTTTATTTTTAAAGTGTAAAATTTAACTAGTTATTTCAAGGTATCCCCAAGACCACACCTAAGTTTGATGATTGTTAGGGGAGTCACAGAACTGCGTATAGTTGTATTCATGGCAATGATTTATTATACTGCAAAGAAACAGCAATCAACATAAGGAATATGTGATAGCAGCAGAGTGTGGGAAAAACTAGACTCAGACCTTCCAGAAGTCTGTTCTCATGAGAGTCATAGAAATCACATTTTGTCCAACTACCTCCCAAATACTACCAGGAGTGACCCTAAGTCGATTGCAAGGAGTAGCCCTTGAGCACCACTGAACAAGAGCCATGCTCCAGAACCCCAAAGAATTTAATTAGAAATACTTGTGTGAAATGTACAAAAAAAAGCTTACTAGGAGCTGACCAGGTAATCATACTCTGCCTAACATATACCAAAGATTAAATTACGAGGAGAAAAACACTTGTTTTTCAGCATAAATGACATTGTTTGCACTGATATATATGCTTCATAATAGTACTTATTTGTCAGAGGAAACTTTGTATCAGTCTACAAGAAACTGCCTAACCTTAAAAAAAACTAAAATTCCAACTAACGGCCAACCTTTTAAACAACCCTTCCTAGGGACAAGCTTTCTACTGCTCTAACTCTGTTCTATAGTTAAGTTAAAAATTTTACATATCTCTACATCCATATCTTTTAAACTTTTGTTTTAGTTAAAACTACTAGCCAACAGATTAGTCTCAAAATAACTGAAGAGATAGAAAATTTATATTTTAGAAGTTTAATAACAATTACACTTAAATTGTTAACATTTAAGTATAAAATTAAATACAAATTTTACATAAAAGACCGAAAACTTCTTGGACCAAGTGGAACTAAGGATATCAGAGCAGGTAGAATGATAAAGTGGCTTACTGACCATGGTAGAGGGATGCTAATATTTGTGTGGTTTTTTTTTTTTTTTTTGCTTTTTTGGGCCACACCCGGCAAAGCTCAGGGGTTTCTCCTGGCTCTGCACTCCAGGAATTACTCCTGGCAGTGCTCGGGGGACCATATGGGATGCCGGGATTGAACCCGGGAGGGCAGAGGCTGGCCCCATGCAAGGCAAAAGCCCTACCCGCTGGGCTATCGCTCCAGTCCCAGGGATACTAATATTTGAATGGTAGCTTTGGAGAGTAACATACTTTACAAATTATATTTTAGGTAATAAAATTACAATTTTGTTTGTTTATAGTATCAATGTGCAAAGTCATTGTATACCACTGTCATTGAAGTGACCACCACCCTTTGCCCCTATTCTTTTTTCTTTTTCTTTTTTTTTTTTTTTTTGCTTTTTGGGTCACACCCGGCGATGCTCAGGGGTTACTCCTGGCTCTGCACTCAGGAATCACTTCTGGCGTTGCTCAGGGGACCATATGGGATGCCGGGGATCGAACCCGGGCCGGCATGGGCCGCCACGTGCAAGGCAAACGCCCTACCCGCTGGGCTATCGCTCCGGCCCCCTGCCCCTATTCTTAAGTAACTTCAGGTCCAGTCTTCCTACTACTTTTCCTACTATTTGTTAGTAGACAATTAAGGATTTGGAATTAGAGAAGCTAGAGATAACATGGCCAAAGACACATAATGCAATAATTAAATATACAAAATAAAACAAAAACCTTTACCTGCACACTTAATTGTATCAAGTAGTAATTATGAAAAAAAAAAAGTTAAATACCAAGTAGGTCAGAAAATACACATTTGCTTTAAAATCTTCACAGATATCTGTAGCAATAGACAAAAGATCAAAACTATGCACAATGGGCCGGAGCAATAGCCCAGTGGGTAGGGCGTTTGTTTGCACACAGCTGATCCGTGCTGGCCCGGGTTCGATCCCCGGCATCCCATACGGTCCCCCGAGCACCGCCAGGAGTAATTCCTGAGTGCAGAGCCAGGAGGAACCCCGAGCATTGCCAGGTGTGACCCCAAAAGCAAAAAAAAAAAAAAAAACCTGCAAATCTCTGCTTTAAAAAAAAAATTGAAATTATTGATTTCAAATGGTTTTAGTTCTTTGAGAGGGGCGGAGTGATGAGGTATGATGTGTTTGTTTTTTGCTTTCTGTGTCATCATAAAGGTTCATGTATTTGGCCAGTTGAATTAAGTCATTGTTTATTGCCTGAGAGCAAGGATTTCAGAGCCAGTGAGACCTTGTAAGCTTACTTTCATTTGGTGTATTTGTGTTACAATTACTGATGTGCACCAGCTTCTTCATGCCATATTGAATCACCTTATACTTTTAAAATAGGAAATTGCATTGGAAATCAAGTAATATATTTATGAATGTACTTGCCTATGTGCTAGGTATAAAGTATCTGTTCAATTAAGAAAACTTTTTTTATTGCTATAATAGTTATGGTCCTTAATTTAAGATCTTAATTTAAAAGTTACATATAACTATTTCTCAAAATGTTGATATGATATATAGAACAGAACTAGAAAGTATTACTTGTTTTTCCAAAGATGGTTGTTTTATTTATTCACTTGGCGAGGATGTGACCTCTCTGCAAAGTTCTTAAATTCATGAAGAAAAGTTTTATAGATTAAGTAGGAAGAAAAGAACATTACAAGTAGATAGCACATTTGGAAATCCCTGTGCTGTCTCTTGAGCTTTGGTCATAGGTATTTCAGAAAGAGCAAGCCCCATACTTTGATATCACTTCCCCTTTAAGAAATTTTCCTTTAGAAAGAGAAAAATCATGGGCATGTATGCATATTTACACACAGCTATTGAGTCTCAATAGATAATATTGGCATCATACAAACTCAAGGTCATAGTAGTAGTGTGTCTTTCCGGCTGTCCTAGGGAAAAGTTATTAGGAAAACAAATAAAAGGGAATTGAATGGTTCTGGGTTAAACTGCTGGAAAGCACTTAAAGGGTTTCCTTTATTTTGCCATTTATTCATGCACAATGGCTTCAGTATTTAAATGTGTTTCTTTTTTATTGCTGAATACATTTGAGGCAGTGAACTGTATCTTTGTGGGGCTGCTCATGTAGTGTAAATGCAGGATTATTATCCTGGGAACCATAATATAACCACCTAACCATCACCTAGCTGAAGGTATTGTGCTACCATACAAATGTTGGGGAATATAGTTGAATTATTTCCTTGTTTCAAGAGAAATGTCTCCTCTGAAGTAGAATGATTGTGAGTCTGAAGAATTAAAACAAATAAAAAGAGTAAAAAAGAAAATATAACTAGTTCAGACACTTTGATGGTCAACAAATTGACTTTTTTGCCCTTGCTATTCATTAGGAAATAACAAATTGACAAATTCTTCCAGGTGTCCTTTATTTTTTGTTCTTTCTTGAAATTGTATCAACGGGTTCTAAATCCAAAGAGTAGTTATTATTTTTGTGTTTTAAGACTAGAAGTACAGAGAAAAAATAATGCTGAAAGATAATAAAAATGATGATCAAAAACCTATCTATTACAGAGCAGGGAAACTAGATGGAATCACTGATTCTATGCAGGAGACTTCTAGCTAAGTCATACTGCTCAAACTGTCATTTGCTTTGCTATGCTTTAAATTTTTTAACTTTATTTTATATAAATTCACACGTGGTGGTGTATGAAGGATTAAGGAAACTCCCATAATGGTGGGGACCCTCCAAAGACTTATACAAGCAAGACATATATGTACTCATCACTAAGCTGTGTTTCCAGTCCTGAGATCAGATTTTGTTTCTTTTATGACTCCTGGTGTCAGAAGCCTTTGATATTTGGATTAGGTTGAGAGTTATTGCTTTCATTCATTTTATTGTTAACCTTTACTTGATCTTTTTCTATTATCTTTTAGATATAATACTTGATTTTGATCCACAGTATTTTCCAGTTTGTGTAGGAAAAAGAATGTTTGTTGCTTAGGACCTATGAGTTAAACGTTTGATGAGTTCTGTGAACCTTCTCTTTCTTTCTGGTTCTCTTAACATGTTATCTCAGGCGCCTTCTGAACCATGGCCTAATTTTGTATTAACTAGATTTTTTTTAACATCTATCTCTGATCAGTAGGTAATTTGATTATAAATATTAAATATTAAAAATATGCTAGCCTGCAATTAAATAATGTCTCAACAGAAGGTGAGTGGGATACTTTGATCTTTAGTGACTCAAACTCCAAATTTACTTATGCATTGCTGCATTTGTGACTAATGTCTCATGAGAAAACCAAGCTAGATATAACTCCTGTATGAGGAGAAGGTCAGTGACATGACCCAATACAGGGAATAAATAGAAATGTTTTTCCTTTCAACGTTGAACTGTTACTATACTGACACATCAACAAGGCACATATTTTAAGAGGTATCTGATGATCTAGCTTTAAAAGGTATTGTAATTAATATTTTAAGAACACAGAGAAACATTTGAAATCCTACTATATAATTTACTTTAATAGAGAGATTATATGCTCTGCATCATAAAAATTTATGTATTTAACTTATATGTTCTTGTAATAAATGTAAAATCATGATATTACATTTCTGAGTACTAACATATACAATATATTGAAAATTGGAGTTTTGGATAATAGTTCACTTGTATCACTTTGTATCACTTGTCTTCTGTTGTTCATGGATTTGCTCGAGCGTGCACCAGTAACATCTCCATGTTACTGTATGTTGCGTGCTAGTGTAGCCCAAAGGCACTTGCTCACTCTAGGAACACAAAGAGCCTCAAACCATTTGTTCAGATCATGGGAATGAGGTCTATAACTGTTACTGTTTTGGCATATCAAATATGACACAGGTAGCTTGCCAGGCTCTCCGTGCAGGTGGGATACTTCTCAGTAGTAGGTAGGCTCTTAGTTTGTGCATTTACTGATGAACTGTTTTTCAGTTTATTTAAACTGAAAATGACTGTAAAACAGTTCTATTGTAATAACTTAACAATATAAAAATACTAATTCATTATATTGTCAATTGACATCACATACTAGTAGACTCACGTGGGGCAGAGCTGCTACCGGCTCTCCCATGCCCAGTTGATAACAAGGCACCTAGGAGGGAAGGTGGGTTCTAGCCCAGGTCCTCCATCCCAGCAGAGTCTTGCAAGAAGCCAGAGGAACCCCCACATCATGAGGGCCACCATTTTTCCACATCCGGACTCCCTAGTTCATCAGAGCTCCACCAGTAGAAGAGCTGATCATAAGCCCGGTGTGATTCATCAATAAATGCATGAGATGAGAAGCAATTACAAGAGTATCCCACCCACGGCAGAGCCTGACCAGCTACCTATGTGGAATTTGATATGCCAAATACCAGTAACAACTATAGACCGCATTCCCATGACCTGATGAATGGTTTGAGGCTCTTTATGCTCTTTAAGTTCCTGGAGCATGCAGCTGCTCTGGGCTACACTAGCATGTGATAGGATTTATGGAAATATTACTGGTGCCCACTCGAGCAAATTGATGAACAACGGGAAGACAAGTGATACAAGTGAAGTGATACTAGTAGACTATAAACTTAACTCTCCTATATTCTAATGTTCACCAATCATGTTAAATGTTAGTGAGTTTATAAATGTTAGTGAGTTTATAAATGTCAGTGAGTTTATAAATATTTATAACGTGAAATAATATCTATGAATTTTTGTAAGAGTCTGTTGATCAATGAAAAGTTGGAGCTTAAAATACTTCAAAATGGGACCGGAGCGATAGCCCAGCAGGTAGGGCATTTGCCTGGCAAGCAGCTGGCCGGGTGCCGGCCTGGGTTCAATCCCGGCATCCCATATGGTCCCCGAGCACTGCCAGGAGTAATTCCTGAGTGCAGATCCAGGAGAAACCCCTGAGCATTGCCGGGTGTGACCCAAAAAGAGCAAAAAATAAAGAAATAAATAAAATAAAAAATAAAATAAAATACTTCAAAATGCTTATGATTTTTGAGAAATAATAATTACCTGAGTTATTTTAGGTAAACTTCAGACTTAAGTGATGAATCAATCTTTAGAAATTTGTCCTAAAATGCTCTAATTATCCAAATATTTTGCAATATTGATAAAATGCAGTCATACTCAGAATATATTATTTTTAGGAAACAAGTTAGCTTAATAAGTGCTAATTGACATTTAATTTTTGTCATTGATAGCATTAACTTGGCTTTATGATTTATGTGCTAGAATTCAAAGAAAAAAGGAGAATAACAGAAAATACTTGGTATTGGAAGGGTGTGAGATTTCCATAGGATACTTAATTTGCTTTATATTTTTTGTACTTAAAGTATGGTTCATGGACCTGCTGTATCAGTACCTCCAAAAAATCTGTAAATAATACAGAATTTCAGCATCATCCCCTTTCCTAATGAATTCATCTGCATATAATAAGACTCTCAGGAGAATCTGATGCATTCTGAACTTAAGAAATACACCTCTTAATCTTCTACAAAATAAAATTTTCCTTTTATGAATTAGTGACATTTAGTCACACATAAAAATATTAATATGATAAAACACATACCATGACAACAGTTGTTCTTGTGAGTAACTGTTGATTCCAAAACTTGTTTAGCCTTGAGACTAGATCAAATGTAGATTACTTGTCTTCCCCGTTGTTCATTGATTTGCTCGAGCAGGCACCAGTAACATCTCCATACATCCTATTGCAAGCAAGTATAGCCAAAGGGCATCTGTTTGCTCCAGGGACAGGAAGAGCCTCAAACCATTCCTTCAGGTCATGGGAATGAGGTCCATAATTGTTACTGTTTTTTTATATCAAATAAAACACGGGTAGCTTGCCAGGCTCTGCTGTGTAGGTGTATACTCTCAGTAGAAGGCTCTCATCTCGAACATTTACTGATGAAACTTTAAGGGAAAGATCAGGTTTTCTCTTGGGTGGAGCTCTGAGGAACTATGGAGTCTGGATGTGGAGAATGACTGACCTCAAGATGTATGGGTTGCTCTGGCTTCTTGCTAGGCTTACTGGGATGACGGGTATCAGCTAGAACCTGCCTAGAACTGTATACAGTGTGAGAGATCAGGGACGGAGTGATAGTCCAGCGGGTAGAGCATTTGCCTTGCATGCAGCCACCCCATGGCGAACCCGGGTTCAATCCCCGGCATACTAATTTAATTTTTTTGGAAAAAATAGTCCCATTATAAGATACTTTATATTACAGTAGCTTATATGTGTATATAAGGTAGTATATTCTAAATCAGCCTTTGATGTGTATGAATTAAAATTACAAGAGATTGGTACAATGAGTTCTAAAGATAAGTGTGTCATCACAAATTATAATTTTAAGTTAAATGTTACAAACTTATAAATTGGTTTTACATCCAGCACTGTTATTATCTCTCATTGTATGCTATATTCACAGTAAAATCTTATACACTTTCCAGTTGTAGGCTGTAAACATGTTACAGATAGTATGCAGCTCATCCATTTAGAAATAAGTATAACAAAGACACTATTCTTCAATATTCTTCTACACACTTCATATGGAAATAAAACCTTGATGTAATAGGAATACAAACTTCTCAGTTTAGTCAGTTTTCTTTTTTCTTCTTTTTGTTTTGGGTCCACACTACACTTAATGGTGCTTACCCCGGTTCTATGCTCAGGTCTGACTCCTGGAGATGCTCAGGGAATCATGTCTTGTGCCAAGGACCAAGGGTCAGCAGCATTTCAGTATTCTTAAAAAATACCCTGTAGCCTAAAAAAGCTAACCAGTTTGTTGACTTAGTCAGTAGAATTTTGTAGTTTATACACGTCAGAAATATATTAGATGCTAAGAAAGGAATGAACAAAAATGACAGTCATTTACTTCCTAGTATATTCATTCTGTTGAAGGAGAAACAGCTTGATTAATCATAATATCAAATTCATATTTACATACTTTAATAGACATGTATAATTACAATGAGTCTGGGGTTACATCCTGGAAAAGCAGCATTGGAATTTGGGCCATAAGGGTAATTTGAAATATATTACAGAAAGTGTAGAGAGAATTTGTGAATATTTCATTGAGATATAAGCATAAAGAGAGCCCCTGTGAGAAATAGAGAATGTTTGAGTATAGTGTTAATATATGGAACAGAATAGTACAGAAATGGTCTGAAGGGAGTTGGAGAGACAGTAATGGAGACAAATTTTGACCTTACAATGAAGACCTAAGCTTTAGATGGTGGGGGATTTGAATCCTTGTTCAAAATGACTAAAAGTGAAAACATTGATGGGTTTTAAGGGACAGAGGTAATGTAACCTGAAGCAGATTTATTATTATTTATTTATTTATTTTAAAATCACATTCGAGTAGAAAATGCATTAGCTGGTGAAAGATGGAGTTGGGTAGGATCTGGATTTCATGTGTGTGAATTGTGTAGCCAACAGAAAAGAGGGTTAAGTTTGGTCGGGAAAAGAGGAGTTTGGTTTTGGATATTAAAGCATTTTGGTAGTCAAATTATATTAGTGCATTAAAATGATTTAATTAGTATAGCCAGTCCATAAGTTAAGAAAAACATCCAGGGCCGGAGTGATAGCACAGCGGGTAGGGCATTTGCCTTGCATGTGGCCGACCCAGGTTCGATCCCTGGCATCCCATATGGTTCCCCAAGCTCCGCCAGGAGTAAATCCTGAACAAATATGAGCAAAGAGCCAGGAGTAAACCCTGGTGGTTGCTGGGTGTGACCCAAAAAAAAAAAAAAAAAAAAAAAAGAATAGAAAATAAAGAAAAGAAAAACATCCATTTTTGAACATTAGTTGTGGTATGTCAAAAAATGTATGAACTCTAATTTTTTATATTAATTTTTTTTCTTTGTACAAAGGATACAAACAAATCACCTTTATAGTTTATTTGTATCTGAATAAATGTGCCTATATGTCCATTGCTTAATGATCCTCTCCTGTCTCCTTTTTTTTGTTTGTTTTTTTTTTGGGGGTCACACCCAGCAATGCTCAGGGGTTTCTCCTGGCTCTGCACTCAGGAATTGTTCCTTGCAGTGCTCGGGGGACCATATGGGATGCCGGGATCGAACCTGGGCCAGCACAGGCAGGCCACGTGCAAGGCAAACGCCCCTACCCACTGGGCTATCGCCCGGCCCTCTCCTGTCTCCTTCTGATCTTGTGCTATACTTCTTTGCTGGGATATTGCTTTTTGGGTGTATTTAATAATCTGCTAATCTAACTCAGATGCATTCTTACAATTAAGTTCTAACAATTAGTTGCTATAGGAGAAATGTAACATATTAATGAGAAAGTCTCAGGTGTTGGATACACTCATGTCTAAACCTGGTTCTGTCACTTACTGTTTTCATGTTCAACAGTTTGCTCCTCTGAATTTTAGTTTGCTTATGCCAAAAACAGACAGTAATTATTTAACAGGAATGTTGAGAGGGGTCAATAGATCAATATCTATAGATCCAGTGCTTAATACCCTATAAGTAAGCTATTAATATTATATAGTGCTGCTTCCTATATCTCCGGCCTCCAAAACTTTGTGGGAGAGGGAAGTAACATCCTTTTAAGTAAAGATAATGGAGGCACAATATAAAGGGTCACCAACTATGTCTTGTGGTTGCTGTGCATCAACTTTAATTTCTTTTCCCTTTACCTATATAACAGCAGGTGCTGCTGAGCAAACATTTAGCAACTTTTCCCTACCAAGGAACTGACTTCTTAACTATGGAGATGCTGCCCTATTGATAGCTCCACTCCTGCTGTGCTTAGCCTCTTGGTCTTTTTGTGCTCAGTAACTACTGATGCTCATGCACTCCCCTTTTCAAAGAGTTTGATTAACATCACCCCAGCTCCATCCATTATTCTTGTTAATTGCTTAATGCACAGCATTGGCCTGCACCAAGGTGGGAAATATTCTACTTAATTGCAGTACGGAGAATCATACCTCCGGACCTTTTGCTCATCGTTATACAAATGAAGAGCTGGAGAGATAGTACAGGGATTCAGCATATCCTTGGTTTAATTCCCAGTTTGATCTCTGCATCATATACAGTCGGCAGAATCTGTCAGGAGTGATCATGAGTACAGAGCTGGCAGTAAACATGAGCACCAGCAGGTGTAATGAAAAAAACAAACAAATGAAAAAGGTCAGGAAACTTTGTCAAATAGAAGAAGGTTATTTTCAAATGACCACACTACAGATGTGCTTACCACAAACAAATTTGACCTAAGAGATTTTTAAAGTACCTTAAAGTCCTTCGGGAATAGGGAAATAATACAGGAGTTAAAGCACTCAACTTTCAGGAGACAAACGCCAGTTAGATGCCAGCACTGTATATGGTCTCTTGAGCACTGCAAGAGATACCCCTCTCCACAATTGCCCCCACACACACACATTTTTTAAAAACTTCAAGTCTTTCAACATTATCTAATTATTTCAGACCCACAGTGTCCATATCTTTAGAATGGTTTAGATTCACTGTAAATTAACTAAAATCTCCTTGTAATCAGGCAAAAAATATTTACACTACATAAGTGACCAGGTAAATTACTTTGGCTCTTCTGTAGCTCTCAAGTGCAGTCCTTGAAGGGCAATACTTATGTTTCTGTGTATTTCTGTCAACCTGTGATGCTCCTGCTGTGTAGTGTTAAATCTGTATTGTATGCCTCATAATTTTTAGCTAGTTCATTTAGCTCTTTCCCTGAGGTTGATGGAATGAGGAGTTAATATCCTCAGCTTTCTAACAGCAGACATTGCAAAGGATCCTGCCTGTCTCTGGTGTTACTGGCTCTCTAAGCCACACTGCAAGAAATATTACAGGCAACAGATAGTTTCATTTTCAATTTAGAGACCCATTATTTGAGGTTTACAGGCCATTCCTAATTCTGAGTCCAGAATTTATGGTTTGTTCTGGCGATTATCATCACAGCAATCTCCCACAGTTCAGCTCTGCTTCATCGGTAGTTTTGCACTGTTTTATCAGTCTTCCCTCGTGTCTGGAACTGACATACAGCCCTGCGTCCAAATCACCCAGCTCAGAGAGGCTTGGTTTATGACTCCCCAGACGTCTGTCTTTCTTGCTGGGTAGACGGTTCACTATTGTGGTGAAGTGGAGAATTGACCCTTGGGAAAGAGAGCAGTGGTCAAGTACACAAATAATGAAGTTCTCTAAACCACACCAGATGATGCTGTGCATTGGTTAAATTTACTGAGGTCTTTCTCAGTGTTGACAATCAATGAACTAGAGGTGTTACCTTACTACTGTAAGATGAAAGTGATGTTATGATCCTGGAAAAATGGTAAAAAGAGTAGCAGTAACTACTCTTATTTATTTATTTATTTATTTATTTATTTATTTTATTGCATTTCCAGTGTGCACTTTTTCCTCCCAGATATGCTAGTGTTCTCTAGGCTGTGTTCAGCAGTGTTAATTAGAGCCCCTGAAGGATCACAGAAATTTCTGCACACTGTTTGTAGGGAAATCGTGCACAAATGGATATTTTTTAGATACTGTGGTTGCACGCACATCTATTGCATGTATCAAGATGTATCACCAAATAATGTTTCATTTTAAATCTTGCTGATTAGGGCTGTCTTTTTTTCCTTTTTGCCAACAGAGTATAGTTATTTCTATTTTTTCAATGTGGCTTGTCATTGACCTGGTCTAAGGGGTAAAAAGACTCAGAAAAATGGACAGTGTATTGTTTTGCCTATGAAAGGGCTCTGTGTTCCTTCTCCCCTAATTAACGACTGTTCAGTGCTTTCCTGAGAATTCCGCCTTCTGCCACAGGAATGACAGGCAGAGAAAACAATTCCAAAGCATATCTGGTTGTGAATGTGTCCTTTCTACTTCCAATTCCACTCATCAGGGAAGTTTCTACTCCTTGAGACAGTAGACAGAAAACCTTCCTCTACTAGATTTTCTCGAAGTGAGAACCAGGACACAATTTCCCCAATAGTAATATTTGGTACTGAGAGATCAGATCTGGAATGGGTTCCCCAAGAGTTCTATTCCTATATCCTGTTTTACATAAGTGGAAACATCGACACAGAGCCTGCACTTCACCCAAGTTGTGGAAATTAAAATGACTAGAATGTCAGAAATGCTGATGAAATATAGAAATTATATTTTCTCTTCCCTAATAAATATCTCAATTTATAAACATTTCAATCATAAAGAATGTTTGTTCTTAATAATTTCATTTTAAAGGAATTTTTTTTCATGTGGTGTTCCTATAGCTTATTTTTAACTTTTCTCCATGCCACAGAATCAGAAACTCAAATTATGATGTTAAAATTGTTAAAGGTAGCAGTCATTGAAAGCATTTATTTTAATTAGTAAATAAACATTTAGAGGTTACTTTACTCATTTTATAGTTTTAAAAATAAACATGAGGCAGAGCTGCTATTTGCTCTTGCTGTGACCAGCCACTCACAAGGCGCCCAGGAGGGATGGCGGGTTCTAGCCCTGGCCTGCCACCCCAGCAGAGCCTTGCAACAAGCCAGACGACCCCCACTCCATGAGGGCCTCCATTTTCCACATCTGGACTTCTCTCTCGTCAAAACTCCACCCAGCAGACCAGCCTATCACAGCCCGGCGGCCGCACAGTTTATCAATAAATGGTGGACTTAGAGATGACTGCCCGTGTTGTATTTGATATGCCAAATACCAGTAACAATTATAGACCTCATTCCAGAATGGATTGAGGCTCTTTATGTTCCTGGAGCAAGCAGATGCCCTTGGGCCTCTACTAGCATGAGACAGGACATATGGAGATGTTATTGGGGCCCGCTCGAAGCAAATAGATGATGAACAGGAAGACAGTGATACAGTGATGTCTGGAAAACATTACAATTATTGGTGAAAGCAATAATCAGAAAACTAGAAATACATCTTTTGGTCAAATTTCATATGTACAGATCATGGAAAAACTTTGTTAGATGGCATATTGCCAGAACTCTGTAAAGCTTACTATGCTTTAATTTGGATTAGTTTAATTGCACAATGAAAATCTGGTTTAGGAAACAGAAAGAAAAGATAATAGATTTAAGAAATTGGAGGAATGACATGTGATAAAAATTTAATGACATCATTATTGTGTTCTCTACCTTTCAAAACAGTGTAAAGAGAAAAAATTGTTAGAAGACAGGAATTCGATTTAGAACATGCAAACAGACTTATTTTGTATGTGCATACTGCCATGTAATTGCTTATTAGACTCAGTAGTGGTTTTGAATATGATAAATAGGGTCATTGCTCTGAGAACTTATGGCATAATAAAAAAACATAAAATATTGCATTTCCAGTCCTTTTTAAAGATCTTCTGATATTAGCATACTTACGTATATGCTAAGGAGGTCTAGCAGTGAGTCAGTAAAGATATTTTAGAAATTGAAATGTCAGTAAGAGATAATGCACAATTTTAACCTAATTGAAATTAGAGGATTTTTAAGTTTGACCTAGAATTCCGTTTCATTTATATTTGGCTATTCTGAAGATTATATCTTTTAAAATCGGTGTCCTATGTAACAACGTCTATAATTTTCTGATGACCATAAAACAATTCTCCTCAAGTAGATATGTGTAATGGCTTATATAATCATTCATTCACTTATTGGTAAAATGATTTTCAAATCAATCTATATTGAGCATCTGTTATGACCAACCACTATTGGGTACCATTCTTCAGTGAAATTGTGTATGATGTCATAATTTTTAACGATAAATGTAACTTACATTTATTAATAAACAGATTACTATACTACATTATTTTTTGGACATACCTTATTTTATTTAATTATCACAACACTTGCTAAAACAAGTATGTCATCCTATGCAAGAGATGAGTAGACTGACCCCTTACAAAACTAGCACATGGTTACTTTAAAATTAGTAAGATTCAAATGTCTACTTGAATTCAGTACTATGTCAGCTTTTAATGTGTTATTTGATTTGATTTTTTATTTTTTCTTTTTGAGTCACACCCAGCAATGCTCAGGGGTTTCTCCTGGCTCTGCACTCAGGAATTACTCCTGGTAGTGCTCGGGGGACCATATGGGATGCTGGGGATCGAACCCAGGCTGGCATGGGCCGGCCACGTGCAAGGCAAACACCCTACCTGCTGGGCTATTGCACTGGCTCCTAATGTGTTATTTTAAACTCAATTCAATTGATATAAAAATATCAAAGATATTGATTCAACAGTTTCAAAAGTACAGGTATTGTTTTAATTTCTGATATTATGCCAACAGATGAGTTATTTACTCTATTATAGTAGTGAGATGAGACAGATTTTTCTATTTTATTGTTTTAAACCAGCAATACCCAAAGATAAATAATTATCTAAATTGTTAGATAAATCACAAAGCTCATACAAACATACTGTTGGAATTGATTAATTTTCATTCTAAAATATAAAATAATGTCATCAATAAATATATATTTTGTAAAAGAAATGGCAAGATATTTAACAAACTGGAAATACTGTCAGATTAAAAGGTGATATTTATGGTTAAAAATTCAATTACCTCTAGTTGTAGTTTCACTTCATGAACCATGAGAAAAATACTTTGGACTCTTTAATTTATGCAGTTTTTTTGATGATTTCTGAGACTTTTATAAAAGCTCCGATTTTGAACATAGTCCGCTCATTTTATGTAAACATGGTGTTTTATAGGAATAGTCACTGGTGATAATCTCTAAAATCCACTAGAGTAGGTATCTTATGTTTAGTTAATGACAAACTATTAAAATTTATAAACTCTGTGTCTTAAATTTATTCAATAAACAATATTATTTCCAAAGTTTGAGGCATGGGGTGAGGACAAGAAATTCTAACAGAAGGGGAGGTAGGGAATGAAACATGTTATCCAAAGCATAAGAGTGAAGTGGAAATAGGGAACACCCCTGTGATTTGGGTGAAATAACGTTTCAGTTGACTTCTGATGCTATTAGTCTTTTAAAACTACCTACTGACAGAGGAGTGACTATGCATCAGCACATTTCTGGTTCTCAGAGCATCATCTCTTAACGAGAAAGCAGGGGTTTCTGGCCATGAAAGAGTTGAATAAGGTGAGTAACATCACCAGTGAAACATTTGGAAATTTACTATGGTGCAAACCCATGAATATTTATTTTATATTTGATGATTGGAGACTATCTGCTGAAATTCTTCAAGCTACCATAAATACCTCTGGTCTGATAAAGCATGTAACAGTCCATGATGTCATGTTCTTAATACTTGAAAAAAATGCTTATTAGATTATATATCAAAAGAAAACTCTGACAGTGCATAGTCTTAGAGCTGGGAGAACCTTATAAAGGTCATTCAGTGCAGTGACCTTTTTTAAATAGATGTGCAGAATAAGGACAAGAGAGGTAACTCAACTTAAGGTCACCAGCTTATTTCAGAACTGCCATTTCCTGATTCATACATTAAATTTCCTCCTTATAATCAAGTTTCTCTTCTTAAAGGGAATAGTAGTAACAGTTTGAATAAAAGCAATTTGAATAAACTAATTATTAACATAATGGGTAAATAGATGTTTAGTTACTTTTGTTAAAAATGTGCAAATTGATTTTATTAATAAAATTTAATTTATTTACCATTAACAAAGTGTGGATAAAATTTCTTCAATGTTTTATTTTTGCTTATCCAGTAACTGAGTAGTAGATTCTAATAATAAAGTTAAAACTTTTGACTTAAAAAAATGAAGTACAGGGGCCGAATTGATAGCTCAGCGGGTAGGGCATTTGCCTTGCACACCACCAATCCAGGTTTGATCTCCGGCATCCCATATGGTCCCCTAGCACTGCCAGGAGTAATTCCTGAGCAAAGATCCAGGAAGTAACCCCTGAGAGTCACCGGGTGTGACCCAAAAAGCAAAAAATCCTATAAAAAAATGAAGCACAGTATAAATATAAGTTGTGAAAAGACTTTAGACATAACTATACTTAGCTATAGTGGAAATACAGATGATAATGTATTTAGTTTGTATAATTTATTTTTATTGTTATTTCTAAGATTAAGGATATTCAGAAAAGATGATCTAGAGGATTAGGCATTTGAGAAAACTTAATAATTTTCTGGTCAAGAGAAGAAATAAGGTTTTCCAGAATAAGAATTTAGTGTTTCAAGAAGCAAAGAGAAATAAGTCAGCTGGTGGTATTCAGGAAATGTGAGTGTTAATAACAATAGTAACATGATTGACTAGTATAACTGCTTTGTTTCTTAAGCTGTCACTGTGAGTCAAGTCTATAAACACTTCATTTTATTTCTTATATAACTGTATCTCAAGCTTTACTGATGAACCTCAACAGGGAGATATCTGCTTTTCTCTTAGGTGGAGCTCTGAGGAGCTGTGGACATTGAGACATTGAGAATGACTGACCTCATGGTGTGGGGATTCCCCTGGCTTCTTGTTAGGCTCACTGGGATGACAGGCTAAGGCAAGAACCTGCTTAGAAGTGTATACAGTGTATAAATGTGAAAAATCCTAAGAAGGACCTGGTCTAACTTCCAGCACTCTAAGACTGTCGAGTGCTGGTGCAGCTGTGGGTCTGGAGTGTCTCTCTACTGGGGTTGCTGGCGGTGGTGGTTGGGAGCTCACAGCCATGCCTTCCAACATGGAGGTGAAGGAATGGGAGGAAAAGCCCAAATCCCTGCTCCAGGACCTGCTAGCATGGCCCTCCCCTGCACTAGTGAGTGAACCCCTGGAGCTATGTTGGACTACTGGTGCCCACTCACGCAAATCTATGAATAACAGGAAGACAAGTGATACAAGTGATATAACTGTATAGTTGTCAAGATGTTAAAGCTTTAAGAGATTAAGCAACTTGTCCAAGAACACATATTGTCAAATGAGGGAAGAGAGATTCAACCATAATTTAATTAACCACACAAACATCTATGCTATTTGCTCTTTTCAAGAAATTAATTTCTATAATTATAAAAAAATACCAATATGGCTTTACGTTCCAGCTCACTCAAGTTGCTAGTGTGGTAGATAAAGTTAGAGATAAGTCCTAGCTAAATTTAATCTTGCCACTTAACTGAATTTGTTCCTGTGGCAAAATATTTATATTCTCTGAACTCCAATATGCAAACTGTGAAGCATTATTATGAATGGCACCTGAGACAATACATATGAAGCAATTAGTTTGAAGATATTTGAAAACATTGGTTCGTCCTAGCTAATTTCCACCAGTTCTATGCTTGGAATATCACGCCTCATTCAAGTGAGAGAAGGAATCCGGAGTTCTGACCTCCGTCACTATTCCAGAATCAGGGACACTGTCTCATTTGCCAAGGCATCGAAAATCAGATGGGCTGGACATGTAATGTGATTTGGAGATGAATGTTGGACTAGAGCCGTTACTGACTGGATCCCACAGGATGTCAAAAGATCACATGGCCGCCACCTACAAGATGGTCAGATTTCTTTGTCAAGACCCTTAAGGAACAATTTGAGGCTCTGTGCACACAACCAGTTGTGCCAGTTGTGAGACTGGCACACAACCAAAAGAGCAAGAACAAGGGCTGACATGGATGTGGAGAGGAGACTCATCCATTGTTGTTGGGAATATCGACTGGTACAGCCTTTTTGGGAAAACAATATGAACATTCCTCTGAAATGAGAAATTGAGCTCCCATTTGACACAGCCAAACCACTCCTGGGATATAACCTGGATGCCAAGAACACACAGTGGAAACATCATCTATACTTTATGTTCATAGAGCACTATTCACAATAGCCAGAATCTGGAAACAGAGTTCCCAAGAACAATGACTAGATAAAGAAGCTGTGGCGCATCTACTCAATGGAATGCTATGTAGCTGTTAGGAAAAATGAAGTTATCAAATTTGCCTATAAATGGATGGACACGGAGAGGATCATGCTGAGTGAAATTAGCCAGAAGGAAAAGGACAGATATAAAATGACTGCATTTATTTGTGGGATATAAAAATAGCAAGATACCAGTATTCAAGTCCAGGCAAAACATGGATCAGGAGGTCTTAATGTTAGGTGGAATCTACCGCATGTGTGTTGAAGTCAGATGTTAAGTAAGACAGGGAAGGGGACAGTGTGCTAATAATCGTTGGAAATTATAATACCAGCCTAGAACTGAAAACTGATTATAGGCAATGGGATATACATGATAACCTCTAAATGTATGTATAGCAAGTCTCAATGTGTAAAAAAGGGAAGAGACAGAGCGATACAGAGAAACAGAGAGAGAGAGAGAGAGAGAGAGAGAGAGAGAGAGATAAGAGGCAAAGTGCATGCCATAGAGGCAGGCTGGGGGTTGGGGAGGGAATTAGTGGACATTGGTGGTGGAAAATGGGCGCTGTTGGAGGGATAGGTGCCAGAACACTGTATGATAGAAAACCAAACACGAACATCTTTGTAATTGTATATCTCAAGGTGGTATAATAAAAAAAAATAATAAATGAGTGAATGAATAAATAAAAAAAGGTTGAATAAAGTGGCACTACAACCAAAACAATTTTCTTGCTGTTTACATTTCACATAGATTTGGGGCCAGAAAGAGTATAGCAAGTAGGTACTTGCCTTGCATATGGCCAACATGGATTTGATCCCCAACATCCCACATGGTTCCCCCTGCACACCCCCATGAGTGATCCCTTAGTGTAGAGCTAGGAGTAACCCCTGAGCATTGCCAGGTTTGCCCCAAAACAAGGCAATATAAGTTGAATATAAGTTCAACATTGGGTTCCCTTCTTATGGGAATATTTTAATTTGATTTTTAGTTTGATACACTTTCTTTCTATTTAAACACACCTCTTCATGATAGAGAGTTTGTAGTTTTATTCTGAGATTAGCATCATGGCCTTCCTAGTTCAAATGTCTTTTTATTTGTGCTATTGCAGATAGCATGCAAAGAAGTTTCTAATAAATTTTATTAGAAAATTTATATCATGCAGAGAAGTTTTTAATAAATTTTCATTGGTTGTTAAAGCAAGTCATTGCACAATAAAAGCAAAATATGTATTCTTTATTAAATTTCAGTGATCACAGTCTTGTGATCAAATTTTAAAGTTAAAAAGGAAGGTCAGAATAGGGCAGCTCTTTCTTTACGGGTGTGGAAGTTAAGGATCAGGATTGTTACAGGATTTGTCTAGAGTTCCTATATTTAGTTTTTCTTCACTTTATTTCTCTACAAATAAATTTTGCACTTCTACATATGAAAATCACTTGTTTTAAATGCTATGTGAAATAAATCACATGTAAGAAATTTCTCTTCCTGAATAATTATAGAGGTAAAAGCCAGCAAGTTAGTATAAAGGTTATAGTACTTGCCTTGCATGTGGTCGACCAGAGTTTGATCCCCCGTAACATATATTCACTGATGAGTCTGCCAAGAGTGATCCCTGAGTTCAGATGAAGAAGTAAGCACTTAGCGTGACAAGCTAAAAAAGGAAAACATAAAAAAATTATAGAGAGCAAAGTGCATTCAGGTAAGTGGTTAACAAACTGCTAATGAAGTGAGCTTTCCGCTGGTCCTTCAACAGTTCCAAAAGTGAAATTATCCTACTCATATCACAAAGTCTTGACCTGGTGTTGCCTTTGAAATTGCTATTTCATTTTACAGCCCCATTATCTAGTTATCATTGCTGCTGGAAACCTGAACTCTGACCCAGATTGTTCGCTTTTCTTTGCTTCACCTGTATCTGCCAGTCATCATCCTATCCAATGTACTATGGCGTCCTTAGTTCTGTCTCTTCCCTTCACCCCAACAACCATGAATTAACTTGAACAAGTTTTATCTCTGTTGTGCACTGTTGCTGAGATTATTTAACTTGTCTCCTCAGTGTGTTGCATGGACTAGACTTAAATCAGACTGATCTGTGTCATTCACCTGCTTAAATTCTGTAACTCCAGGTGTATTTTATTTCTTTATACAGTAAAACTTTCAAGAATGATCTATGGTTCTCACTTTTTTGTGGGAGTGGGGATAGAAGGGAGGATCTTCCTGTAATTCTCAGGGAGCAAAATAGTTTGTGGTATAGTTGAATGAATCTCAGCCAAACTGGATGTTTTGGGGGCCATCAAGGATCCTCTATGCTGTTCTCAGGGGCCCATGCATTGGGCAGGTATCAAATCTGGGCTTCATGGCATCATTCCACCCTTTTGAGCTCTCTCCTCGTCCTTTACACCTTATTTTTAAAAAGTTATTTGCAAAGAACACTTTAAGTACTCATGCATTTTCTCAGACTATCTCTGTTCTCTTAGAATGACTTTTTCCCATCATCTTTACTGACTGACTGACTTCCATGTACTTCAATATTCAATTGTTAACCTCTTCAAAAAGCTTTGGTAAATCTTTTTACCAAAAAAGGGGAATGTTCCCACAGATAAATGCAATAATCTGGATGCTTCTGTAAAGTACTATGTCTCCTCAAAGATAGTTTCGACAGGCCAGAGGGCTATGGTGCACAGGCTTTGGGAAGCTAAATGCTTGGTTTGCAAATGGCCAATCCTGGTTTTGTCCCTGGTGAAACAGATTTATTGAATAGGTTGAATTGCTTAGTAAACCAAATGTTTTGACGCATATACAAAAAAAGTATCTTTAAAGAACTGACCAATCATGATTCTTAGAACATACAGAATTTTATTTTCATGTTTTTTTTTCTTTTTTGGGTAACACTTAGCAAAGCTCAGTGGTTACTCCTGGCTCTGCACTCAAGGATTACTTCTGACAGTACTCAGGATATGATATAAATTTTAAACCCTGGTTGGCTGTATGCTAGTCAAATGCCCTTCCCACTGTAGTGTAAACTCCGGTCCAATATACAGAATTTTGTTTAATTCTATTATTTTCTTTTTGGGTCTACCCAACAATGTTCAGGGGTTACTCCTGTCTCTGAACTCAGGAATTACTCCTGGCGGTGCTCAAGGGACCATATGTGACATTGAGAATTGAACTTGGGTCTGCCACGTGCAAGGCAAATGCCCTCCCTGCTGTACTACTCCTCTAGCCCCATTATACAGAGTTTTAGAACTGGACCGGATAGATGTCATTAGCCAACACCCTCATTCAATTACATGGATACTAATGAGAGTCCTCTAGCTTAGTGTGGCACAGCAGTGCATATACATGCTCTGGGTTTCATTCCTAGCATCCCCTGAGCCTCGCAAGAAGCCAGAGGAACCCCCACACCATGAGGGCTGCCATTTTCCACATCTGGACTCCCTTCTCCTCAGAGCTCCACCCAGCAGAAGAGCTGACCACAGCCTGGTTCATCAATAATTGCTCGAGTTTTGAGGTGACTACTAGAGTATCCCACCTGCACGGCAGCGGCTGGCAAGCTACCCGTGTCGTATTTGATATGCCAAATACCAGTAACAATTATAGACCTCATTACTATGACCTGATGGAATGGTTTGAGGCTCTTTATGTTCCTGGAGTGGGATGATGCCCTGACGTATGGAGATTTTACTGGTGCTTGCTTGAGCAAATTGATGATATATGGGAAGACAGTGATACAGTGATATGGTGATCTTTAAAGAAAATGATTAATTCCAACTAAAAAGTACATAAAATACTCCTTGTAAAATTCAGCATTAAGCTGACTCCTGAAAGTTGCCTCTCTGGGTCCAGTGAGATAGTCAAGGATTAAGGAACTTGCCTTGCATGCATCTGGCCTTGATTAGATCCCGAGCACCACTGTGTACTGCCATACTCACTCTCACGCACAGAGCCAGGTTTCACCCTTGAAAACTTCTCTGTTTGGCCTGATACTAACACCACCACCACCACCACCACCACCACCAAGAAGTCAATAAACATAAAAGTCGAATACAAGACATACAAAATAAGGTTTTAATCAGCAGAGTTCATGAACTGTAGTTTAGTTGCTAAGAAAAAGAATCAAGGTAGCTTATTTACCATTGATAAGTAAACTCGGTAATATATGACACTGGGCTTTGAATACCATGATTTAGTTTTGTTTGTGTGTTAATCACTTGATCACTTGATCACTTGAATCCCGTTATTCATCAATTTGCTCGAGCGGTCGCCAGTAACATTTCCATTGGACCCTATCACGTGCCAATGTAGCCCAATGGCATCTGGTTGATTCAGGAATATGTGTGTTAGTATATTGTATGTTAATATAAATCATATTGTGTGTTAATATAATCAGCAATTAAAAAAGGTTTTTATTTAATAAAGAAAGGAAGAACTAATTAGAACTTACTAGACAAAACACCTTGGGGGTTGGGGTCTTTGTTTCTGGCTCTCTGTTTAATTCTATTCCATTTGAAAGGTGACATGCATAAAAAGAAAAACTATACTTGAGTGAACAAATAAAGACATGTTTTAGGATTGTGCTGCTCAATTCTTTCTCAGATGAGGGAAAAGCTGTTTATCTGTGTTGTACAACTCACTAACCAATAGACACATGCGACTATTGTGCATTTCAAATTACGGAAGTGGATGATTGAATTTTTAATGTTATTTCATTTTAATTAATTTACATTTAAATTTAAATAGCCACATGTGACTAGTGGCTATTAATTGTGCAACACAGTGTTAGAAAAGTTCTCCCCAGCAGGGTCCCAACAGGAAACAGATGGAACATTCAAATTAGGATAATTCAAGGAGAGTTTATTTATAAAGGTTTTGTCCAAATGTGTGGACAGGTTTTAAGGAACGATGAAAGTGAATGCAATTAAGTATGGTTGGTTACATGGGAGCAATAGCGAGGCAGAACTAATGGAATGACTTGGAGTTAAGATAATAAGCCTGGATCACATTAGGACACTATTTGTTATAATATGCATTAATACTTGTAATTACTTTTTATTAAATGAATTCTGTGCTAACAATCATAGTTTTTCTTAAAGTTTGTTTTTCTCAGTGTGCTATTTCCTGCCACTCCACAATAAGTGGTACCTGTTCCATTAGCAGGGGTGTCCTGACTTAATGATGACTCCTGTCAAAGCTTCCCTTAGGAACATCTGCCCTTCTGTGCATCTGGGCTGTAAGCAGACTCTGACTATTATCTGTGGCTGTGTTTTAATATTTTGCCCTTTCTGTCTCCTACCTCAGCACATACAATTCAACCTTCAGTCCAAGCTCATTGCATGATGATTTGTTAAGACTTTGAAAACAGAAGGAATGAGGGCTTTTAAGCAGGATGGGGCTATTTCTCCTTGCTTTATTTATTTTTATGCCACACAAAAGGAATAAAGAGGCATGAAATGGCTTGATGGAAGCTAAATAAATCTGGATAAATAGATCAAGAGCCTAATAAAAAGCTGGAAGTGAAAAAGAAGAAGGTTAGGGAGGTAGAATAAGAGAAGAGGTTTTTATTTTCTGCAGTAATAGGGGAATGTTTACTATTATCTAGAGTATAAAATGTCTTTGATCCACTCAGCATTTTAAACTAAGGTTAAGCTTTTGGTAGAAATTAGGAAATCATCTTTATAGTCCTTATTGAATCTGTCACATCCTTATTGTCACATCCTTATCCTTATTGAATCTGTCATAGTGATTGTCACATCCTGTCATTGTTTACTAAAGTTTTGAAATTTTGTATGCTACTTCTGGTAACTCTGAGAAAGCTGGCATCTTTCTGTTGTTCTGATGACTCATATCACAAAACTCCATGAGTTTTATCACCAACAGGAGTCTCCAGTATTATTATTGGTGCCTGTGTGTGTGTGTGTGTTTGTGTGTGTGTGTGTTGTGGGGGTCATAGGTGTGTTTAGGGCTATGTGGAAAGGGAATGTCTTCTTGTCCACTCTGCCCCCTTCTGACTGTCCCTATACCGATTAAAGTGAAAGTAAATGGAAGAAAGAGTCAAGACTTTGTGAAATAGATAAGGGCTAGGTTATTTAGGTCAAATGAAAGCTATTCTATAGCCTATTGTGCATCTGTTTATGTTAATTGTGGATGCTAAAATCTCTTCTGGAATCTGGTGAGCAGCATTCTGATGTGTATTAGGACCTTACAAAAACTGTATAGAGTATTAAGTTCTGAATCTAGTCTGTGTCATTCAGTAAGTTCTGTGCAAGTTAACCAAAAAAAAACGAGACATACTTATAATAAAGAAATAATTGATAAGGTCATGCACAGAAGCAGCCTAAATATATTAAGGAGTTTCTGAAATATGATTGGAAAAAGAGAGTGGTGAGTTAACTTTTGAGCAGAGTTGTTGAAAGCACTTGTAGAAACTGTTGAGGAATGAATGGCTAGGAAGGGTTTTAATAGTTTTGGAAGATACTCAGGTCAAGTTATACCACCCTTTTAAAGAGACAGAAACATTTTTGGATGTTGTTACTACAAATTTTTATACTGAAGAATATGGGAAATAAATAATCAGCAAATATACATATTTTTGAAATGTTTGTAAATGTCTTGAAGTATAGTTTATGGGACTGGGGAGATAGTACAGCTATCTCTGGAGTATATGCTACTAGCCTTGTATACCGTTAGGCCCCTGGCACCCTATATGGTTCCCCAAGCTCTGCCAGGAGTCACTCTCTGGGCAGAGAGCCAGTAGCAAGCCCTGGGCATTGCCTGGTGTGGCCTGCCCCGCAACCCCCACAGAGAAGTATACATTGAAATATGATATGGGACTTTCTGGTCAGTGTTTTTGCCTCAGTGTCCTTCAAGGGAGTCTTGGTGTTCTTTCCCTCATTTTTCAGTTGCTTAAACTTGCTTCCTGATTTTCAAGGTCTCCTTTCAAAACTCTTTTCAGTTTATTAATTTAAATAGCAGCAATATTCCTAGAGGTGAATCGCATAATAATTTTTCAATCTTTTATACATGATATCACTTAAAAAAGTGTGATTAGATTCAATTCAATTGTCTCACACAAAAAGTAATATGTAGAAAATACCAACCAAGGTGACTCTCTATGTGGCTTAATAGCCTAAAGATTTAGGTTAAGGAAGGAACTCTTCTGTTAAAAGAATGAAAAGGTGTTGCTCAAATTATCTTAAAGAGCCAAAGGCAGCATCCAGCTCCTCAGTTGAAACAATTTGTTCTTGGAATATTGTCAGCTAAAATCGTGGTCAACTCTTGCAAATTGTATGAATTTGCACTGCATATTTTATTTAGTGCTTAGCAAAACTCCAATATGGCTCTGCATAACTTACAAAATACACCATGAAAATGACTTCAGAAACTCCCACAGAAGTTGACAAATTGGGCATCTAATGCTTTTAAGCTAATTGCGTGCTTAGCAGTTAGAGTAGACTTGTTAAGAATGAAGATCAGAGTTCTTGAAAATAGTGTTCTGCCTGCTGCCGCACTGAATACCAGCCAGCCTTATATCTGAAATGTTATGGAAACTTCAAGAAGAAAATACTGTGAAGTTTAATCGCCATTCTGCTTACTTTTAATTGAAGTGCTCATGAATCATATATAGTGTCCTGGCAGCTTTGAAACCTATTCTTGAATTTACTAGCTGTTTTGGTATTTATTTTTTATGAACATTAGAAAGTATATTGCTAAGTGATAGAGTAATATGATACCATTATTTACATTTTTTTTTATCTCTTGCAGACTGGAAAGAAGGAAAGGAGTAACACCCTGAATATTGCAATAGACAACATGTGCAAGAAGACTAGAGACCTTCGCAGGCAGGTGAGGAAAAGGAGATTTGGAGAGAGAAGTGCCCTGCAAACAAGCCCTCTTTTTCATTGCTGTTATTTTTACTTGATTTGTTCCTTGAAAATTAATTTGGAATACAAAAGGGAAGCTATAAGTGTATGCTTTCTACATTTACATATCTAAGGCTGTTTTGTGGCAATTGTAAAATAGAAGAAAAGAGTGTAACTTCAAATCAGACTTAGTTAAATTCAAATCCTGCCTCTGCCCCATCAACTCTTTGATCCCAGAGACACATTTAATCTTCCTGAGCCTCTCAGCCTAAAACTCATTTAGTGAGGCACTGTGGGACTATGAGGTTAAGTAAAAAGTCTTTCTGTGCCTTGTATAAGGTAAGGTTTTAGGGAATGTTGGTAAATTGATTCTATTACATTAAGAACTGAGTTTATTATCCAAATGTCTGCCACAAACTACTAGTAATTCAGAAACCATACACATTTTCCCTTACCAATTTTTTAAGAATGCTCCAAAGTTAATTTCTAGACAGAAATTGCTATGTTTAGCTTTTGGTCATCAGGAACATAGTATTAAAAGGTATTTCATTATATAGTTTTAGAAGTCTGACACTATTCCACAGTATAATATTTTCCTCTAGAAATATGAATGGTTAGCCATTTTAAGACTTTTGTTTTCATTTCTTTTCATTATTTAATA
Source organism: Cryptotis parvus (assembly GCA_021461705.1). Lineage (NCBI taxonomy): Eukaryota > Metazoa > Chordata > Mammalia > Eulipotyphla > Soricidae > Cryptotis > Cryptotis parvus. The sequence goes on from JAJIBD010009728.1 coordinate 65,406, forward strand.
ACTAGAGTTGTTTTTACATGTATAATTTTAGCTTAATCACCATAAATTCATAAAAGAGGGGTGAAAGCTTTCTACCATAAGGTTTTAATGCAATATATTAGTGTAGTTTAATAGGAAAATTTAGTAAAATGGCCTGAGTAATCTATAAATTTGTAAGTAGATTTGTAAGTGGAATAAATTGAGTTCCCCAGCCAGTTAATATAGGCTGCATAAAAACCATAATTTTCAAATTTGGGAAAATTCCAATTTCTCAAACGTATGGCCTTAATGCAAATTCTGTCACTGCTATCAGTTCTTAGGATTGTGGAACACACAAGTCGAAGAAACTTAGTGCAATCCGTGTTAAGATATGGATGAGAGAGCACGTGGGTGTGGGTGAGGTGACCTGCCTGAGAAAGGGACACCACATCAAGGCAGGGGCAAAACCTACTTAGCACTCAGAAACATTGGCCATCAGGACCACTGGCCCTCAGGAGCACCCCCTTACTCATTGCAGGCCTTATTCATCTTCAGAATTTCTGTCCTGTCAGTTCCTCACAGCAGTCGCAAATCATTGTTTCTATGAGCCATCAACCATTGTGTTTCTTATTCCTGTCCCATTCCTCTGTACTGGCTTTATCAATGTTATACATGCAGTTCATCTATATTTATCCCCCCAAAGTTTTGGGAACCTTATTTTTCTTTAAAAATTCAATATAGGTTTTCCTTTTGTGTATTGAGTTACTGAATTTAGCCAACAAAAATACAGGATAATCAGCTATATATGAATTGCCAAAATTGAATCTTTTGTTCTTTGAGTTGGGAACCATATACAATGATAATGATAGTCTATTCTTTCTTTCTTTATTTATTTATCTATTTTTTTTTTTGCTTTTATCGGTCACACCCGGTCGATGCTCAGGGGTTTCTTCTGGCTCTTCACTCAGGAATTTCTCCTGGCAGTGCTCAGGGGACCATCTGGGATGCGGGGATGGAACCCGGGCTGGCATGGGCCGGCCGCATGCAAGGCAAACGCCCTACCCGCTGGGCTATCGCCCGCCCCTGATGGTCTATTCTATTCTTGATGTGGTGCTTAGAGGTTGCTCCTAGGGCTACTCGGTGGATCATTCAGAGTCAGAGCTTGAACCTGGCCTCTGACCTCCAAGTATGGTCTCTATCCTTTTGGGTTATTTTTTCCAACCACTACATTTGAATTTTAGAATGACAGCAAACATAGTTTGTTATAACTATGCCTCAAATATTATGTCAGTCATTATTATATTTTAAAGCAGTTATATTTTTCTGAAATCCAAGCTTAGCCAGGCATCTTGTATTTTATCTCTCTTGTGTTTCTAACACTACTGTCGCTGAGATAAGAAGAATATACGGATTTCTAATACAAATACTAACAATAATGGGATATTTCAGATTTGCGAAAAACCCACTTTATCTGGAGATATGAAAGTTCCCTGTGGTTTTGAATTTTATATCTCCATTGCTGTAGTTAAGTATAGTGGTATGACAAACCACATATGACTCCAAGAGTATGCTACCCACACGGCAAGCCTGGCAAGCTGCCCATGTCGTAATTGATATGCCAAATACCAGTAACACTATGTTAGGTCATTCCTATGACCTAATATAATGGTTTGAGGCTCTTTATGTTCCTGGAGAGAGCAGATGCCCTTGGGCTCTACTAGCATGAGGCAGGACAGATGGAGATGTTACTGAAGCCTGCTCGAGCAAATTGATGATGAACGGGAAGATAGTGATAGTGTATGACAAGCCATCAGAAACTATAGAAATAATCCCATAGTATCTCTTGATTCCATGAACTATCTGTGGTGTAAAGGGTTTTTTTCTGTATTATTTCCCCTTGTGGGCTGCCATGTAAGTGGCAGTCAATTGGTGTCTCTGTTTAGGGTTGAGGAATGTGTAATTGAAGTCTCAGTGCTTTTCATGTTTCCTCTCTCCATCTAGTGTGTAGGCAACCAAACTGCTTACATGAAGCCTCTCTCTCATGCATATTAGCTTGGAAATCTTACTCAATAACCTAATGCCTCCAGAAAGGAGAGATGGACACTGTCAGGCTTCTAACTGAGCTTCAAAGTTAAACAATGTTGTGTTTTCCTGTTCTAAATGTCTAAATAGCCACACACTCTGTATTAGGTCAAGGGGAAATAAAGCTCTAGCTCTTATAGGAGAAGTGGCTTATGGTACAGAAAGGGGAGGAATTATTCAGAGCTAATTTTGGAGACAGCTAAAGTTTTCAATGCCATTGAGATAGTTATGATTTATTCCCAGTATCCTCACTTACCCTACCCATGATTTTATTTTCAATTGTGATGTGTTTGCTTTTGGCAATAATAAAAACTAGTTTAAACATCAACATGAGTCATCTCCACCCTTTTTTATTCTTGAGAATATTATTTCATCTTAAGAATATTTTATGTACACTTTCACACTGAAAGCAGAAATCATCTACCCTTAAATACTCTTCTTTGGATTTTTCAATATATGGAATTTGATTCTATGTCTCTTTTTATTTATTTGATTTTAGTAACAAAATTACTGCTCATTATAAACTTCCCAAAGTACTGTTCATTCATTCTAAGACTGTTGTTTGTTTATGGATTCCCATAAACAACACACACACACAAAAACTTGGTTCAGAAAAATATTAGATTACTGTGATGATGCAATTATTTAAACATATTTGGGGAGAGAAAATCATGTTTTTGAGGGAGAAGATGAAATATTCTTTGAGGTAACCTAGACTTAATTAATTTTAACATCTAGTTATATGATATATTCATTACTTGCTGTCCAGGAAGCAGAAACCAAAGTCGTTGGCATGGTGTTGTTAACAGTATCACATTCTCCATAATGGATTCTAGCTCAATGCCAAATTATTAGTTTTTCTTCTGTTTCTATTTTCAACTTCTTCTCTGAAACATATTAGGACAGTTGACCCTTTGTCCAAAAGTCTACCTCCTATTTGCCATTGTTTTACTGTCTTCCATCACCCACCCACCCATCTCTTCATAAACACTCACATACACACATTTTGATATATATATAGATAGTTCTGAATATACACACAGTTATTGATATATAGATCTACTAAGTGACTTTTTAATTTTTGATTATACCACAGTGAAACATACAATTACAAAGGTGTTCATAATTGGTTCTTGGTAATACAGTATACCAGCACCCATCCCTCCACCAGTGCCCCATTTCCACCACCAATGTACCCCACCCCTCCCACCCATCCCCATGCTGCCTTAATAGCAGGTACCCCTGTTTCCTTCTCTTTCTCTCTCTGTCTCTCTCTCTGCTAAGTGACTTTTTTTAATACTCTTACCCAACCTCTGGTAAGATGAAGGTCAAAATTAGTACAGATAATACTTTGCACATAAACCATTTGCTACTTTCACAATCTGAAATTATTTACCTTCCCAGGGCATGTATACTATTGTGTATTTCTTTTCTAATCTAACAATTATTTTCTGTTTACATTTTAATTTTAGTACACTTTTCCTCCCTCTAAATTTTATGTGTGGTAATATGAAAATATTTTTCATTTAGTAAATTAGGTTCAATGTTCTCTACCAAGTGTAGCGTTATTTTAGATTTTAACCCTTCAAATAAGAAATGTTATATTCTCTTAGTTTCTTAGATGAGTCAATTTACTGATCATCCAGCTTGCAGGTCAAGTCAGAGTTTGAGAAGTTCATTCTTCCTAGTCAAAATTTGTGACCAACAAGTAGGGTCTACACTCATGACAAAAATTAGGCACATTTCCTGGCATTATGCTCAGTATAAAATAGTAAATTTTTATAAGTATTGCATTGATACAATAGATAAAACTTAATTAGTTTATTTAGATTTCATTGAGGTTTGAAAGTCATATCTGACTATTTCAATGACATATATATCACATTAATATACACAGATATAGTTGTGTAGTTCTCTGAGGACTATTTTCTAAATCATTTATACTACTGTTCATTCTTCTTCCTCTTTTGATAGTATTCTTTTTGCTTCTTTATTTTCTCTGGGTAGGGAACAGTTCTTAGAGTTTTTACAAACATTTTTCATTTTTTTTGGTTCCAATTTTAAAGGATCATTTTATTTGAGATCTCAAACCACTTGCATCATTGGAAATGGAAAAATTGATGCCCCAAAACTTTTTATTAAGCTGTGATGAGTAAAGATGAAAAGTCCTATGATTTGGTGCCTGAGATCTTTCATGCCAAACTGAAGTATTTATGAAAAATGTAAGCCTCTGAGCGCTGTATGCTTTCCACTAACTTTTAATGTAGGACTTGTAAGACTGCCCTTATTTTATTGTGTTACTTTTTAATTTGGTGTAGTATATCATTAAGATAGGGGGGATGGATTTTTCTTTTTAGGAAAAAAAAGTTTATATGCAAATAAATATTCTACATTATATTGGGTTGTATGCAGAGGTATAGATGTCTGTAATATATGAGGGGAGGATCAGGCTGAACCTGGTGGTGCTCAGGGGCTAATCCTGACTCTTTAGTGAAAACTCCAAGTGATACTTGGGGTCATATGGTACTATGGAAAAAAATTATATGTTTATAAAATCATATATATCATGTCACACATAATATCATTAAACTAAAGCAGAAATCTTAACTCCTTATCATCAGGTTATTCTTTTTTTTTTCATTTTTGGGTCCCAGCAATGATCAGGGGTTACTCCTGGCTCTGCACTCAGGATTACCCTTGTGGTGCTTAGGGTACATTATGGGATGCCGGGGTTCGCACCTAAAGTCGACCACATGCAAGGCAAACACTCTACCTGCTGGACTGGCACTCCAGCTCGTCATCAGGATATTCTTAATGGTTTAATCCTATAATCTCAGTTCTTGTTATTTCATTTATCTTTAAAAATCAGATTATGAAACTGACTGTCTTTTTGAACTTAACTTTTTACCACCAGTCTCTTAGATTCCTTTATTGTATTTTTAATAGCTTTTTTCTCCTCCACTAGATTGTAAAGCACCATGAATTTTCATCTTACTATTTTCCACAGTACCTTGTTTTGGTTTGGAAGGCAAGTCATATTGCTCAAAAGTATTCAAGAGGTCCAGGGTAAAAGTTTGTTTGGTAGGGAAAAGTTATTTATAGATTAGTGACATACATATTTGTAAGTTTGTCATTTGTTTTCTTTTTTCTTCTTTTTTTTTTGCTGGTCATTTCATTTTATGTCTTTTAATACTTCCTCCTTCACCTGTATGACTTTTTGTTTTGTTTTGGGTTATATCCAGAATTGCTAGAACTTATTCCTGTTACTGTGAAAAAAATTGGATCAAAGATAGGAATAGTCATTTAACTATTACCCTCTTAGAGATTCTAACACTTTTTTCTTATGTATAAAAATGTAACACAACTTGTGCTTCCCAGCTCATTCGCAAAACTGTGGTCTCTTGTATGACTTTCTTAGTCTTCTCCATAAGAACATCAAATACATTTCCCATTCATTTAAGGTCTTTTTCTTGCCTTATAACCCTTGGGCTCTACTAGCATAAGACAGGACATATGGAGATGTTATGGTGCCTGCTCGAGCAAATCAATGATGAACGGGAAGACAGTGATACAGTGATAACCCTTTATCAAGTCCTTCTAAGTGCTCTGTAAATATTAATTAGTTGCTATTAGTGATTTTATTATTGAGTGCCAAGCAAAATTCTTTCTTAAGGATCATCCTATAACATTTGTTAAATTGATTGATAAATTGAAAATTACACAGTACTTTTGAACAAGAACTCCCCATTTGGGCAGAGATAATATTTTTCTCTTAGAAGTATATAATTTTGATTATATTATCCTATGACTATAACAGGAAGATGGTGGTATTTTTCTTGAAAATGTTTCGTTCATTCTTTTTATAAACTCAAATACACATTTTTGTCATTGATTTGGAATCTATACTAAAGTGTTTCCCAGAGAAGTAAGTTATAGCTGAAACATTAACTTATTTTGCATTATTATGTAGACTTTAAGGTACTTATTAATGGAATAGAACAAAAAATTCTTGGGACCATTCACTGTCATTTGCATTTATTAATAAAATTATTATAATATCCTTAAGGGCTCAGATATGCATACATAAAATTTAATTTTCACTTAGGTTTTAAATTTCAAAAAATATCTATGCAGTAAAGCAGTTACCTAAATGCCATTTATACATTTACACATAATCTAATTGAAAAGAAATTAATTGTAGCAGAATGTTATCCTTGTTTTACAAGTTTAGGTGTGAGGGAAAGAACAATTAATGCAAATGGAGAAAATTGGACATTAGTCTCATTTATTATTCTCTTTGCTCAATTAATCTATTATCAGCTGGCATAATCAGTGATCTAACTTAGTTTAATTGCCATGAAGTCTACAATTTAGCTAATCAAAATTTATCATCAGTTCCTCTAACAAGGCAGAAAACAGTTAATAATTTTATAATTATGAAAATACATGATGTACAATGTTGTTTGTACACATGCATAAACATTACAATGAGGCAATTACTTTGAGAGAAAATTAGAATATTACAATTTATAAACTGACCTCTGGGCTAAATATAATTCAATAAAAATAATGATTTTTATGAGCAATAGGAAGAGTTTCAATGATTTTTTTTCTTGTTATGCTGTTACTTTTGAATATGATAGTAATATAGTTTGGGATTTATAATTTTAGATATTTTGCCAGAGTAGTTAAAATGGATTTTAAAGTTATTAAAATTATGACAAATAGGAAATACATAAACAAATAAACAAAAAACATTTTTCTTTTTAAATTCCTCCTCAGCTCCGTAAAGCTATTATAGATCATGTGTCAGACTCCTTTTTGGATACAACAGTTCCACTTTTTGGTTCTCATTGAAGCTGCCAAGAATGGCCGGGAAAAAGAAATAAAAGAATATGCTGCAATATTTCGTGAGCACACCAGTAGACTTGTAGAGGTAAGTGTGCTAGAAATGTGACTATTCTGCATCCAGTACAATGAGGCTTTTATGCTCCATTTTACAGTTAATTTGTGGTCGAATGAAAACTTTTTACAGTTTATTAGAAATAAAGTAGAGTTTAATCAATAAGTCAAATAACAGAAACAATCCTCATTGTCTTGGAAAAGGTACAGTTTATTTAAAAAGACTTATGAAACTGTGATCAATAATAATTTTAAAATATTTTTTTGGTTTTTTTTTTTTTTTTTTTTTTTGCTTTTTGGGTCACAAAAAAAAGTGGCAATGCTCAGGGGTTTCTCCTGGCTCTGCACTCAGGAATTACTCCTAGCGGTGCTCGGGTGACCAAATGGGATGCCGGGATCGAATCCAGGCTGGCACGGGCCGGCTGTGTGCAAGGCAAACGCCCTACCTGCTGGGCTATTGCTCCAGCCCCTAGAATATATTTTAAATACTGTAATATAATGACTAAATGCAGAAGATTTGTTCTGCCCTTCTAAATGTTTCTTCCTATTTTATAAGGGCACTCATCTGAAAAGTGTGAAATATCCTCCTGCCATTATGTTATTTACCATCCCTTCATGATTGTCTTATACCTTCAGTCTTTTAAATAATAAACTTTATAATTTACTAGAGAACATGATATATAGTAATGAATAATAATTAACTAGGTATAGTGGGCTTATTCATATCTCATTGGAGGCCAGGATGATTAAACGATGAAATTCTCATGCTTAGAAAATGTGGAAATGCTCCTTTAATTTGTGAAGCATGGTGGTATATTGTTGAACTGATCTGGAAGTCCTAGGGCAAATGATCAACCATACCACTATATCTGCGAGAGCCTGAATGCGAACATTTCTAAAACCAGTAAGATGTAAGAGGATGGCACTTACAAGACTAGAAATCATTAACAAAATGGGGGAAATAAGGTTAATCATATCCTTATGCTGGCTTTGATTTTATTCCTCTGTATCCACTCAATGTGACTGGACCAGTTGTTTGTGGCTAGAGTCTATTTGCATTGAAAGTGACCATACTATGCTAGTTTTTAAATGTTTCTCTTTTACACTCTCATATATTAAACATTAAGTCTGTGGTAAGTATGTGTTTTGAGGCCCTGTATAAATACTAAAATTTGTGACTTTCACTTACCTATAGGTTTACTACACAGTACTGGGCAATTCATTTTTAACACATCTCAGTCTTATGACTATCTTTAAAAATTTACTTAGAATGGACCCTCATAGGTCTTATGCACTGGACATTCAATTAGGTCTGTTCATATCACTCAAAATACAGGTCAGCTGTCAGTTAGGAGCTTAATCATGGTTGTCAACAGGAACACCAATGCATGGCCTCTCTTGGTTGCTTCAAATTCTCACATCTTAGTTGTTGGTTTTTGAGATAAAAAGCCCTAAGAAAAACAAAAGAATAATGAAAGTTAGCATTCTCTTAACACCTGGTTGCAGATTTGAAGGATTATAGCACAAATTCCACTATAATCTATTGGTCAAAACTATCAGAACCAGCCTATGTGCAAAAACTCCACATCTCAGGTCGCTAAAACTCCACCTCTCAAGGAAAGAAAAAACAAGTATTTCTGGGCATTTTTTTATTGGCTACAATTCTCAGAGCTTAATTTACTTTATCTATAGAAAGTGGAGATAATAAAGACATTATTTAAAGGAATGATGATTTCTAAAGCTCTATGATCCCAAATACTATTTGTAGTTGAGAGAATTCTATATTCCTGGACATAGAGAATTACACAGGATAAAATGAAAATGTTTTTGTAGTTATACAGCTTCCATTCTGGGTTATATATAAATATATATATACATTTATTTATATACATACATGCAAACATGCATATATTATATAAATTATATACATGATATATGCATATTCATTATGTATATATGTATATAACACAAAAATATATACATATATACACATATATGTATATATATCAAGAAGGAAAAAAAAGAACATTTCCTTTTCTTTATCTCTCAGAAAAATTATTTTTTGAAGAGATCTTTCTCACCAAAAGATAAAAAGCACCAACATTTAATATAAATGTTCTGGGAAAGTGTCTGTGGCAGAATCCACAGAATAAGGAAACTTAAATACATCATTTTCAGAGCGAGTTGTGAGTTCATTTTGTAACTATTGCTTACCAGTCCTCCACCTTGGTCTGTAATAAAGGTGAACAGACTCTGGAGGCCACAGTAATAGGAAAGACTTAGTGCAGGAAACTGTCAGACCGAAAGGTGGTTCTTAGGCCATATCTATGGCCATTTGATCTATTGTGTCTATGTCGCTGAATGTCAGAGAAGCTTTGGAACTTAAGCTGTGATGAGATTTAGCTCTTTCTGATGAAAAAATAAAAGAATATAAAAATCATGAAAGAGCTTCTTGTGTGTGTATGTGTGTGTGCGTGCGTGTGGTGTGTATAGTACTTTGTCTAATTGCAGGAATAATTCAAGGAGGACTATGTAGGTAACAGCAGAGAGAGTTATTAAAGAGATAATACACACATGAGCTGTGAGTGTGGGTACTCTCTGGGAGAGTTTCATACAGGTTTTGGTGGCATGGGTTTTAGAGAGAGGAGATTAAGGGAGGAATATGCCTTATCCAGTAAGGGACTGGAGTGTGAAGTATGATTGGAGTGTCATTAATGTTGTATATGTCTGTTAGGACTAGTTGGTTAATCCCGTCTCCTCGATCTTTAACGTTTTAATGTGCAGTGAGGAAGTATGCATGTTGATATTTTTGGAGGGCTTATTGGGGAGAAAAGTAAAATCAGGCTAAGGTTCTAACTATTGAACCGCTGATTGCAACTTGTTTTCCAAAGTTGTCTCCTTAAGCTGAAGTTGGTAAGCATTGTGAAGCTTGCATAGTAGTCTTATCACTTATTTAATTTTTCAGACATAAGAAATAGTTCTTTTGGTAGTGTTTCTTTTAGTAGTTTTCTCACATGGCCTCTCCTATAATAAGTTCTATTTTCCACTCACCCATATGTAGACACAAGCATATTACACCAAGCAGAGTAATTTGGCATAGCAGGGCAAGAGTCTTAGTTTCTAGATGTCTTCAAGGAAAAGCTATTTTTGACATGTCTAGGCTTTGACTTCTTAACTATGTTTGTCAGAGAAATCTAAATTCAGTGAAATTGTTGAAATAAATTAAAAGGAGGAGAGTTTATTCTAAAGAATTAAAAATTCTTTGAGATGTTAAGTGCAAAAGCACCATGCTGTTAAAGGAACACTTTAAATCAGGGTTAACAGAACATTCACAAAATAAAGAGAACTAGAATTGTATGCAAAGCAGAGGTGGGGGCATTAGAGATTCTATAGGTAGTAATTAGAAAACCAAAGGTAATGGGTTAAAGAAATGGGAATAGGAATGCAGGTACCAGTAATTATGGCCTCATCATTGCCATTCTCTAGTGGAGTTATATATGAAGTCTCTTGTGTTTTTTTAAGTAGTTTAGTATAAAATAAACATGGATGAAATGATGAATGTAAAACCTTATGTGGAACGAATATGTGGAGAACCTTGATATTAGCTATGTAATCTCAGTAACTATTTGCAAAGTTTTGAATTATTTGGGCATCCCAGTTAGTTTTTGTTGTGGGATCTTCCAAGACATGGTAAAAATGAAAAGGAGTCAGAGATGGCATTTAAAAAAGTCACATACAAGCTGGATATGTAGCTCAGCTGTAGAGCTCCAGTTTTGCATGTGTGAAAGCCTAGGTTTGATTCCCAGAATGCAAAAAGTACAAAAAAAAAAAAACTAAAGTTATGTTACCATAGTGATTAGCAAGTAGTGACAATTGTGTTCATTGAATTATGTCTCACAATTTTTGTTTTTTGATTTGTTTCTTTATATTTTAATTTGGGTCACACTTGGCAATACCCAGTACTTATTCCTGGCTCTCTGCTCTTGCAGGGTTTGGGAACTACTTGTGGTGCTGAGTGTAGAGTCTTGGTTGACTATGTGTGAGGCATGCACCTTACCTCTACACTATCTCTCTGGCTCCAGCCCCCAGTATTTCAATCTTATAATGATGGTGACTTAGGACACTTAATTCTATTGGCTTATACCAGTAATCACTATTATATTGAAGTTTAAAGTAGGAAATATACAAAATATATATTATAAAAAATATATAAAATATCTGAAATATATAAAGTAAATGAATTTTTGCTGCATTGAAATTCAGCTAGTAGGGATGTTTATACAACAGGTGCTCAATAAATCTGCACTGAATAAATACACTTATAATAGAACCAGTACAGTTTTATTTTCTGTTTAATGTTGGCTTTGGGATGGATGAATTGGTCTACGCAATTGAGTTGGTGAGGAAAGAGAGGCTTTGAAAGGGAGAGGTAGTGGGGTGCTTTGGGAGGGGTGTGAGCACACTGAGGACTGACATGGTGTTAGAATTACAGCATGAGAAACCCTTATGAACAGCACTGTAAATCACTGAATCTCAGCAATAAATATAAAACAAAAATAAACTAGAGGAGGTTAGTTTACTTAAAGATCTGTTTTGTTAGCTTCTGGTGCCTAGGCTTGATATTTGATAAATATTCATAGAACACATGAAAATATTAAGTTGGCTTTTGGTATTCTGGTACTTGGAATATATACTTAAGGCTAATTATTTAGGTCTGTATCTCTACTATACTATATGTGAAGATTTTAAGATAATTCTTCAAAGAAATATTTGTAGATGTACAATTAGTTATTGGTCACCATAAGTAGGTAGTATAAACTTAGTGCACATCTCTGAGAATTAAATTGTATATTTAAAATACTGGATTAACTTCAGAAAAGCAACATGAATTTAACTTATAATTATTATAATGGTCATAGTTTGTAAATATATTTATTAGTATATATTACTTAATATTTATTTTAAGGGCCAGAGTGATAGCACTCCAGGTGATAGAACTCTGTGCAAGAGTGCCTTGCATGCGGCCAACCTGGGTTTGATCCCTGGCATCCCATAAGGTCCGCCGAGTACCACCAGGAGTAATTCCTGAGCGAAGAGCAAGGAGTAACCCCTGAGTATTGACGGGTGTGACCCAAAAAGCAAATATATATATTTGATATGCCAAATACCAGTAACAATTGTTAGGTCATTCCCATGACCTGATGCAATGGTTTGAGGCTCTCTATGTTCCTGGAGTGAGCAGATGCCCTTTGGCTCTACTAGCATGAGACAGGACATATGGAGATGTTAACGGTGCCCACTCGAGCAAATTGATGATGAATGGGAAGATAGTGATATATATATATATATATATATATAAATTTTTATCTCCACTACTATTTTTAAATCATATTATAATTTGTTCTCAGCAAGTCAGCAATTAATTTCCCAGTTCTCCCTGTTTTAACCAGGTTTGCCATAATTACAATTATTAGTAAATAATACTGTGTTAACGATCTAGGTTTTAATTTTTTATGAATTATAGCAGTTTCTCTGTGAAAAATCAGTATGTCAGTGCTTTGACTTATTCATCAAAAAATTCATCTGTCTTGATGTACCTTATTTTAGTAAGTTTCATGGGAGCTTTCATCAAAAAGAAAATAGTGGGTGGACATTTAATTATAATACTTCCTTCCAACCTACGAAGATGATTGTTCCCACTCACAAAATGGCAAGCCAGATTTAGCAAACTCCAGTGCCAAGAGAGAAAACTTAAGGAGGTGACTCTTGCTGTTTGCAGGAACTGCTGATTGCTATCAGCTCTACTAATAGATTTTTGACAGAATGTTGCACAAGGTTTCATTGATCATTATATCAAATAAGGGTGTGTTTAGTTATATACAAACAATATTTAGAAAACTGTCCTTTTCTTCATAAACCCTCCACCACTAAAATGAAATACATAAATATGAAAAAGAACAAATCCATGATTATGTTTGTATAAAAATCAACAATTGTTCTCAGTGAGCCTGCTGGCAGTTCTCGTTGGTGGGGAAATTATAACTGTTAGGGTCTTATTGCTAATATAGAGATGAGCAGTCAGGTGTGAATGCCCACTTCCTGGATTAGAAACTGCTCAGCATCATAATCCTCTTTTAAACTAAAATACATGATAGGACATGATCCTTGAAAGCCTTTACTGAATACATAGTGATTTCCTTTCCATGTTTGAGAGATATCTTCATACATTTTCCATTTATGTTAGTTGGAACTCTAAAAAATGTTAGTGGTACAATTATTGAAAAGTCAGAAACTTTCCACTATTAAGTGTTAAGTAGTGAAAGATTAGTGTTTTGCATGTAAGAAAAATGAGAAAATTATATGGGGTTATCGTCATTTTGGAATTCAACTTGATGTAATTTATATGCTAAACTTTGACATTGGATGGGAGCTGTATGTGTAAAGCTAGATGTCCAAGTGACGATTTCAGCATATATAGACACAATACTCATGCCAGCGATCCAGGAATACATGTATTCAATATTGCTGAACTGGCAGGAGAAAAAGGTGAGGGTGAGAAAACTGAGAAGCAGTTTTGAATGTTGAAATGTCAAGATATAGAGACTAGATTTCATCTACTATAAGTGAACCTGTAATAGAATTAAAGAGCTAAAGGTGCTTATACCAGGAAAATGTAGAAAATAATTATATTTTAGTACAATCTGTGAATAAATTATTTTGCGCCTAGATAAAATAGTTTATATCTGAACTTTTGAGTGAAATGACTCAGTAGGATAGGCTATGATTAAATAGCATAAATATGACCTAGAGGGCTTAAAGATATTTCACTGTGACAATATAGCCCCCAAAATTAAAGCTTGTATAAAATGTTTGTTAAAATTATTCAGATTAGCAAAAAATGAAAATAAAACCCAAGATATCTACAAGCTTATAAATAAATCAATAAAATATAGTATAGACATATAAAACACTGGCCAAAAAAAGTAATTAATCTTACTGAGTGAAAGAAGGTAGCCACAAAGGGCTCATTGTGATTTGTCGGATTTCATTTAATATACAGAATAGAAAACTCTATAAACAGTTATAAACAAAAGATGCATAACTGCCTAGTTTGAAGAGATAAAATTATTTTTAAATTGATTTGATGACTGCACTATACCACAACATTTACAAAATCACTTAAATATATAATTTAAATTGGTGAATTGTATGGTGCATGAATTATAACTCAGTAATGTGTTACCAAAAATAAAATCATACATCATTTGTAAATAGGAAGTATCATTTAAAGACTGATAAGGAAACACTACATGTATTTCTTAAGGGGAAATTAATCCTGCAGCTTTGATAAATTTATTAATCTTAATTAACTTCTAATAACTTTATAAACATTAACTAATTTACATATTTCCTAATATTTTCTTTATGAAAGATTGTACCATCTGAAATTATAATTATGCATCCTATATTCAAATATAGATGAATTAAATTTAATTTTTATGCCAGATTCCCTGAGCATTGAATTGATATGTTTTACCTATTTTTATATTTGATGAACTTTCTGTTGAAATCACTATCTTCCTGTTGATCATCTATTTGCTAGAGCGGGCACCAGTAATATCTCCATATGTCCTGTTTCATGCTAGTAGAACCCAAAGGCATCTGCTTGCTCCAGGAACATAAAGAGCCCTCAAGCCATTATATTAGGTCATGGGAACGACCTAATATAAATGTTACTGGTATTTGGCATATCAAATACGACACAAGCAGCTTGCCAGGCTTGCCGTGAGGGTGGCATACTCTTGTAGTCACCTCTAAATAAAGCATTTATTGATGAACTGCACAGCTGCTAGCGGCCGTGCGAGCTGAGCTGTGATAGTCTGGTCTGCTGGGTGGAGTTGTGATGAGAGGGAAGTCCGGATGTGGAAAATGGCGGCCCCCATGGAGTAGGTGGGGGGTCGTATGGCTTGTTGTGAGGCTTCTGTTGGGGTGGCAGGTGTCTGTTGAAATAGTTTTCCTATTTTTATAAGTGACAAATATTATATATTTTTTATTTTTCTGCAGAGAAAAGAGCCAAATGTGCCTGCCATAGAGGCAGGCTAGGGGAACAGGGAGGGAATCAGGGGACATTGGTGATGGGAAATGGGCACTGGATGAAGGATCAGTGCTGAAACATTGTATGACTGAAACCCAGACATGAACGTCCTTCTAATTGTATATCACAAGGTGGTATAATAAAAGATAAAAACAATTAATTTTCAGATATAAAATATTAAAATAATATGCAAGCAGTTAATTAAAAAACATTACCTTTTGTAGGGAGGAACCAAAAAATTTAGTAGATAACTGCAAAAAAGAAAATACCAATGAGAAGAAAATGTAAAGAAAAAATAAAAACTAATAAGAAAACAATATAATAATATTAAGTATGAAAATATATAATTCTACATTCTTTTTTATTTTATTTTGGAGCCACACCAGGTGGTGCTAGGAGCTACTTGCAGTTCTGTGCTCAGGGATTGCATGTGGTGATTTTGGGGTGCCAGAGATTGGTCCTGGACTCTTCATGCCCTGTGCATTCAGCAGTTGTCTCTACTTGCCCCAAAATATTTTTAAAATACTCTGAAGTATGCTGATTTACTTTTTGCCATCTATTTATGCCAATGTTTACTGATACAAAAAATACAATAATGTATAATTATGTATGTTAATTTTGTGATCTTTTTTTTCTTTTGGGTATATAAAGTAATGTAATAATTATTACCAACCATGTAAGTAAAGAATTAAGATTAAAATATTAGAGAGTAAACAGACCCTTTATAAGAACAAGTTTGTAATCTTTATGCAAGAAAGTGAGGTTGGTGGATTATAAGCAAATGGGCAATAGATGAGATATGGAGTTAGGTAAGCATCATATTTGATAGTTCTTAGATTGATTACTATAAGGAACTATATTTCAATTGAATGACACATATATGATGAGATAAGTTCATAGTGCATTAACATTTTTACAAAACAATGATAAACTAATGTAAAAATACAAATAAAAACACATGATGAAATCATTTGAATGAATAGAAATGCACACAGATTTTGGAAGGATGTCAAGACTAAGAAGAGGAATGATATAGTGTGGACTTTACATTTTACAGTTTCTGGCCTGAGGCTAGATACATTCAGCACCAAGTGGATAGAACACCATGCAAAACCTTGGCATCTTCTTGCTGTTCTAAAATCAAAAGGGCTTAAAATAATTAGAGGAGGTGAAAATTTAAGATAATATTACAATAATTAGAGGGCTCAGAAGCAGGGGTAGATTGAAGGTTTTTAACATATTTTGTATGGAAACTTAGTCTAAATATTTTATTGACTTCTAAATTACACAGTCACAGGTCAGAGTTAAAGGAATCCCAGTGAGTGAGAAATAGAATAGAAATTTGAGCTTTATCCAAGAAACAGACTGCAGAGTGGGTCCAACTGAGTTAAAAATATGAAAATAAAGAAGCATATAATAGAGTAAAGAAAAAGCTACATTTTATCCTTAGATGAATAAAACAGAATCCAGTCTTAGAATAGAATATGTATCTAGGATATAATCCAAAAGTAATAAGCAAAAGAAGAATTAAGACAACATGGTTTTTCTGGAAAGAAAAGAAAATCAGTATAGACCAATCTTGATTTAAGTCAAATTGCATTAAACTGGGAAAAATAATATTGAGTACCTATTATACATCCATTTATTCAATGCTGAAATGGAAAAAAAAAGCAAATAATACATGAAATTTCAATAGTAAACTGGAATTTTTTTAAAGAATCAAATATGATTTTATAACTTAATAATATCAATTTGAAATTTAAAGTTCTCTGGACTTAATAGCATGAACATAACAAGAATCAGTAATCTTGAAAAGCTAAAATCCTATTGTCATTATTATTAGTGCCCTCATCTTTCACATTTTATGTGCTAGGTATCTTATGGTACCAAGTGAGGTTTCTTTATCATTTATAGAAGTCTTTTATTTCTTGAACCAATAAAAGGCAATTATGAGAATGATCTCTCTCATAAATGGGGTACAAAGGAACAAAGTGGGGGAACAATAAATGCCCAAAAGCAATAGAAATGAAGAACAAGAGAACATTAGGATACTTTCCTTGGAGTGAGGAGGCCGTGGTACGGTGAGGGCGTTGCTGAAAGAGGTAAAGTGTTATGTATGAAACCTTATCAGTAAAATTACTGTAAGTCAAGAGCCAAAAATGTGTTTAAAGGTTTCTATCATAGAGGCAGACTGGTTGGTGGGAGAGAAACTAGAAATTCTCAACCATGGGTGCACTAATTTTAGTAAACGCCATTAGAACTGCTTCTGTTTAGTAGCTTTCATAGATCTGTTGTCTCAGACATTCTTTCCAGGTTATTGTCTTGAGCCATTTGGTTGGTAAGTTACTCTATATGCCCATTATGTGTGGTGCTCCATGAATGCCCTGGCAGGGGATATATACATGTGTTTGAGTGCCATGGGTTAAAACCCAGGGATTGGGACACAAGCGTATCTCAGCCAATTTTGAGAAAGCCTCAAATGAAGTCATTGGTTCAAGGTCAGCAATACTCTAAACCAGCAGGCTGCCACAATCACATAAACAGTGGCAATGACTGAGAAACATAGGCCGGGATGAATTTAAGACAAGCCTGAATTCTGCTGTCCCAGCTGGAGACAGAACATGCAACTCCAGGTAGACAGGAAGCAAAGACTAGCTGTGGGAGCAGCAGGGAGCACAGCAGGCAGTAAGGACTCCTGGTTAATTAACTGACTGTGCTTTGGGAAGTTTGCAGGCATTTCCTGTCTGTAGGTATGTAGCCTGCTTGCTCGAAACAAGATGTGGGGTTAGGACAACTTGTATGTAAAGATTAAGCACTCCTGATGACTGTTTCAGGCCCCAAATAGCTCAGCTACTTGCCGAGGGTGTAGCTTTCAGAGATCTTTGCTCAGGTTCTGGAGATTCATTGAGACATCCAGCAGTATTTCTCTGAGGCAGCATGTTAGAGGGCTATAAAGTCGCATCTTCCAGGAACTGTGACCCTCTTGTCTACCCTAGAGTTTCCTGTTCCCGTTTCAATGCTGTAAATAAATATAGGATCACAGGTTTGGGATGCTGCATCTTTGATGCAAATCCATTGTCCGCAAAGGGTTAAGTTACCCAGTTTATTTCTCTCTTCTCAGCTTCAGCTTGTCCTCTGGTGGGATTGTTTATCTGGAAAGTGTAAAGTGTATTTCTATGTCTCCAGTTTGTCTGCATTCTGTACTTCTGTACTGAAGTCCCTCACTATGGGAATTATTTTTCTTCAGGGTTTCAGGTCAGTTATATATATTTCACTTGATCACTTGATCACTTGACATCCCATTATTCATCGATTTGCTCGAGCAGGTGCCAGAAACATTTCCATTTGACTCTATCACGTGCCAGTGTAGCCCAATGGCATCTGGTTGCTTCAGGAATAAGAAGAGCCTCAACCGTTCGTTCAGGGTCTTGATGAAGAAGTCTGACCATCTTGTAGATGGGCGGCCTAGTGATCTTTTGACATCCCGTAGGATCCAGTCGGTAAAGGCTCTAGCCCAATGGTCGTCTCCAAATAGCATTACATGTCCAGCCCATCTGATTTTCAATGCCTTGGCAAATGAGAAAGCGTCCCTGACTCTGGAACAGTGATGTAGGTCAGAGCCCCAGATTTATTCTTTCACTTGAGTGAGCCATGATATTCCAAGCATAGCTCTTTCGATTCCTCTTTGGGAGACCCTATTAGCATTCTCATCCTGCTTTCATAGGGCCCAGGTCTCTGAGGCGTATGTTAATGCAGGGAGAATGGTGGAGTTGAAGAGGTGTGCCCAGAGCCCGAGGTTCTTTGTCTTTTTTAGCTATTTCTTCAATGCTTTTGAAGGCATTCCATGCCGCTCTCTTCCTCCCTGCACAGCTCAGCTTTTAGGTCATTCATCATGTTGACTTCTTGACCTAGGTACACATAACTGCTGCATTCAGAGATGTTTGTTCCATTGAGAGTGAATGGGGCCTCTGGAACTAGTTCATTTTTAATCAACATAGTTTTGTTTAGATTCAGCTGTAGACTTATCTTTCCACATTCTCGGTCAAAGTCAGCCAGCATTTGTGCCGCTTGGCTAATGTTTGTTGTTATTAGAACAATGTCATCAGCGAAGCGCGGAGGTGGTGTAGTTGCTGATGGTCTATCTTCAGTCCCATTCCTTCCCATTCTAATTGTTGCATGATGTTCTCGAGGGTGGCACTGAAGAGTTTTTTTTTTTTATATATATATATATATATATATATATATATATATATATGCTTTACATATATGTTGTATATTTTATAATATGCTTTTTTCTTTGCAATTTGCAGGAGTTTACAACTTAAAAATTTCCTTTTCTATCATTTCAGTCTTTAATCCCATGCCACCCCATTTCTTTATTGAGTTGTTTGTTCACTTATTTTTTGTGAAGTTTAAAAGTCTTTTAGAGTCTTGAGATATAGTACAGTGAGTAGGGTGCCTGCCTTGAACATGGCTATCTTGAGTTTAATCCTCTGCATTCCCCATAGTCCCCTGAGCTCTGCCTGGAGTAATCCTGGAGTTCAGAGCCACAGGTAAACCATGGATACAACTGGCTGTATCCCTCCGGTGAAATTTCTTTGTATAGTTTGAATAGAAATACTTTATTTATGGGATGACCAACATATCTCTATAATGATTTATCCTTACAATCTCTTCAAAGTAACCTATACTGAACAGAAACTTTATTTTTTACTACATATTATTTTATATTGTCACACTTTTGTGTATTATATGAGAAATTTTTGCCCACACTGCCTTACAAAAATTTTCTCATGTTAATTCTAGTAGTTTCATAACATCCATTTTATATTTAGTTTTTATCTTGTTTTGAGTTTTTACATACAATGAGAAACACAGATTATTGCTTACAATTTGTAAACAATTTTTTATCATTAATTGTTAAAAAATTCTCCCCTGAATCTTCCCGTGTCTTTATCAAATTTAGTCTTTTGGTTCTATTTTATTGTGCTGTCTCTAAATACATCACTACTACATTGGTTTTAAAATTATACCTGGATAGGAAACCTTTAATCAAAGCGCAATGAGAGGCTGGAGCTGTAGCACAGCAGGTAGAGTGCTTGCCTTCCATGCAGCCGATTCCATTTCTATATCCGTGATCCCATAAGTTCCTTGAGTAAAGTTGGGGCTCAACAGGATCCTCAGCAGATAATAGGGTTTGCAGGGTCCCCTACCACATTCAGGGATGAGTGGTGGACAATATTATTAATGGACAAAGGAAGAACACAGGCTCTTGACAGTCTCAAGCTCTCTCCTTTTATTCTCTCTCATTCACTCCTCACTCCACCTCACTCCACCTATCTCACGTCAAGCTTGCTACTTAAATATTTCACAAAATGTTGGAGGATGGGATTATGAGATGCAATGGAATTTGATCTTGCAGCAATGAGAAGTCGTTAAAGGCCCCTACTTTCAGGGGCAAACCAGGCGACTATCCCCAAAAGATGGATCCTGCCCTGGGGCTATAGGCCTGCCCAGGACAAAGGCAGAATCCCAGTATGTTGTTTTCTCCTTTCTTTTGCTTGCAAACAGTCATCTTAATAATACTTCTAGTCATTTGTATAAACACAATAAGAGATACAGACATTTATCTATACCTAAGATTAAGTTTACAGTGTGGCTATTCCTGTGGACATCTTGCCATACATGTTCTAGACTATCATCCTCTGATTAGTTTTTTTTTCTAACTCAAAGGGTCCTGAATCAGTTGCTTATTTTTTTGGGTCACGACATAGTTTGTCCCATAACCATGCTTTTAGCATATTATATTGCTTATGGCACTTAGTTCATCCCATGTTGAGCCAGGGTAGCTCACTCATGGCTTGCCCTGGTTCTGTCCATTTCTGAGATGGAACACTCATTTTGAGGTGCAAGAAACTAGAATTAATATCAGGGCCACTGAGGTTTTAAGTTAGAAAATATGATGGATGCCCAGGAGTAAATATTTCAGAGTTAATTAACTCCTAGATTACAAGCGCACAGCTGGAGTTTTCTTCCCTGTTTCTATACAAACTTACCTTTGATCCAACACAAGAGCATGCAGAGGACACAAAGGAAAGAGAAAAAGCAACATTTTAGCAAGCCATTGCACCTGACTAGGAAATTAACACCCATTGAGAAGGAGACAGAGGACTGTAAACAGAAGGCTATCCAACAAGTACCACCACGAGGGAGTACTTCCTTAGTGCAGAGCCAGGGAGTAACCTGTGAGCGGTCTCCAGGTTTGGCCTAACACCAGCTCCCCCAAAAAAGAAAATTACCATGAGTTTTTAAACTGTTTTCTTCTTTTTAAAAATTTGCTTTGGCAGCTATAATCCTCTGTCTTTTATATAATTTTTGATCTTTCCATTAATATCTACACAATTATTGGTGTAATTTAGATTAGAATTACATTTGCTTACTACACCAGTATAAAACGAACTGACATCTTAACAATACTGATAACTCATGGACATGGTGTATCATTCCAAGTAGTTTTCTTTAATATTTAATCATTGGTGTTTTTCTGTATCCAAATATTATTAATTGAGATATATTTAAATTAAAATTTCTCCTCATTTTATGTACTACGTTTCTGATGCTAACTGGATTCACCATAAGATTTTCTGCTAATTTTGTTAATTTGTGTATGTATTGATTACACAAATAATTTTAGAAACCTTGTACATTAATTTGCTACATTTAAAAATATTTGGTGCTGCTTTTAAAAAGTAAAACATCTAAGATTCTTAAAAGGAATGATAAACTAATTTAACACAAAAGAACCACAAGTGAGACAAGCAAACATTGACTTCAATGCCTTGTGAATTTAAATCCCTTTTCTGGGTGAAACTAAAAATAAATTACTAGAAGAAAACTGGAAAATCTGGGCTAGAGAGATAGTACAACCAATCAGATACTTGTCTTGAATGTGTCTGGCTCAGGTTCGATATCTGGTACATTTCCACATAAAAAGAATCCAATCTGAAAGGACTACATACTATATGGATCCAATTATATGGTATTCTGGGGAAGAAAAAAAACAGCTACCAAGATGGTAAAAATATCTGTGGTTTCCAGGAGCAGAAGAATAAGTTAAATAGGCAAAACCAGTAGGATTTTTAGGTCAATAAATAATGCTGCCTTATTTCAAATTATTGAGACCTGTGATTTTACATTAGTTTAAACCCATAAAACTATACAGTAAGTCAAAATTAAAGTGTGACTTACATTACAATATGTATGATATGTTGATGTAGGCTTATTAATTTGTAAGATAATGTAATATTCAGGTTGGAGATGTTGATAGTTAATAGGCTTTCTTTGTCTGATATAAGTTTTGCATTGGAAGTACCTGTTCTGTCCACTCAATTTTATTGTGAATGGAAAACTACTGTAAAAAAGACTTTATACATTATTTTATTAATTAAAAGAGTCCAAGATTGGTGCTAGAGATGTGGTTTAGGGGTAATATGTATTTTATATGTGAGAACATAGGTGTGGTTCCTAGCATCACAAAAAATTAAAGGAGGGAAAAGAAGCCCACTTAAAATTTAAAATCTATTGGCATAAACAATCTAACATGTCTCATTTAAAATACTTGTTTATCGATTTATTCATTGATCTGACCAACCATTTCTTAATATTATTTCAATGTTTTTACATAATTGCATCATCAGAATCTTTATGCAATGATAGGAGATATGTCTGTCAACCTGTCACGGATTTTAAACCTATACACATTTTCTTAAGCGGCCACAAGGAAACATTTACAATCACATTAGAAAAAATGATATCTGGTTTCAAAAATTCAGCATTTTTAGCAGCACTGGCATAGACCATAGGAGAAACATTAAATCAATACCCTATAGTGGTATTTTTTAAAGATAAGCTTGAAGTAAGTGAAAAGATTATGGAAATTCTTTATAGGATTGAATACACACATGGGTCTGCCATTCTAGTTTTGAGAACATTGAAAGTGCTTAATCTTCAAAAGCATAGATTTTATGCTATCGGACTATTCCAATTTCCAAATCCTTGTGTGTTACATGCCCCCACTCGTTTTGGTTTGGGTGTTGCTGATACTATTGATGCCAGAGATGAGTCGATGATGTCCCTGGTAAGAACTGACAGCAGGAAGTACATTCAGCATCTTTTAAAGAGGAACTGGATTGTAATCATCAATTTTTTGGGGGAGGGGCTGGAGGGGTTCACTGTTTTCCTAAACATTCCATTATATGAAAACCTTATTTCCATGACAAAACATCCTGTCAGTTGTGGAATTTGTGGTCAACCAATTTTTTTTTCAGAGAGGAAAAAAAGATTAGTCTGAGCTGTGACTGGTAAAAGCTAAACGGTGGTACATAGATCAGTTTTCATAAACTCATTCTATGTTCAGAAGGTTTGTACCTAGAAAACTACTGGTGAATTTAAGTAAACCATTTTAGTGATATCATGAAGGGCAGTTTTACAAGAGCTAAGTGAAAAATCCTCACACTTCATGGTGTGATCATTATATAAATGCAGATTTAAGTACTTCCTCTTCACAAATGTGGTCACAATTAACCACTTAGCCCTTAAGAATTTCCAGCTCATTTATTATTATCCTTAGAATAGGCAGAAATTGTTTTTGAATCTTGTTAAGCAACAACACTAAATAGAATGCCTTTTTCTCTCCAAACTGTGATATTTTCAATCGAAGTTGATACTTTATTAAATCATAAGCAACATTAAAATGATGCATAATAAAACTCTTTAGCTTTTTTTTGCTTCTCTGTCAGTGGTCCATCGCCAATATACTGTTGGATAAGGCAGAAATCACCTGCTCTGTTGTACCTTCTATTCTCATCATATTAAGTAGAGGAATTTTCCCCCTGGTATATAATTCTTGGTTGTACTGTTATTATCTGGTAATGTGGGGGAGAGTGGAAGGGCATACTTGATAATGCTTGGGATTTATTTTAGCTGTGTTTTCTGGGACCACTCCTACAGTGCTGTGGCGACAGTATGTGGTATAAAGATTCAAATCAAGGTTTGCCATATGCAAGCATGTGCATTGACCCTGTAGTACCTCACTGGCTTGTCTTGTATGATTCTTATACTTATTTACCTATATAAACAAAATATTCCATTAACCACCTCTTCTACATATCACAGGACTGTACAACCAACTTTCCAGCATCAACACACATATACATATATGCGCATAATATAATGAATCCACTTTCAGCTCCACATCACTATCACTATCTTCCCATTTATCATCTATTTGCTCAAGCAGGCACCAGTAATATCTCCATATGTCCTGTCTCATGCTAGTAGAACCCAAAGGCATCTGCTTGCTCCAGGAACATAAAGAGCCTCAAACCATTATAATAGGTCATGGAAATGACCTAATATAAATGTTACTGGTATTTGGCATATCAAATATGACATGAGCAGCTTGCCAGGCTTGCTGTGCGGGTGACATACTCTTGTAGTCACCGCTAAATAAAGCATTTATTGATGAACCGTGTGGCCGCTAGAGGCCTAGCGAGCCGGGCTGTGATAGTCTGGTCTGCTGGGTGGAGTTGTGATGAGAGGGAAGTCGGATGTGAAAAATGGTGACTCCCATGGAGTGGGGGGGTTGTCTGGCTTGTTGTGAGGCTCTGCTGGGGTGGCAGGCCAGGGCTAGAACCCGCCATGCCTCCCGGGCACCTCATGAGCAGCTGGGCACAGGGAGAGCAAGTAGCAGCTCTGCCCCATGTCTGAGAGTCTCTGGTTCAGCATACCTGGGCCGGATTGAAAAAAAAAGCTCCACATAAGAAGAATTTATTTAGGAGTTGTGAGAACAACTTTTTGGGTAGTCATTCAAAGTTGAAAACTAGAGATTAAAATAATTGTGCAAAACCTGCCACTTAGAATCAAGGGAAAGCTCACCTTAAACTCTCTCTACTTCTAATGTGAGTGACATAGATACTGTCCTGGAGCATGCCCGATGGCAGTGGATGCCTTTCTTTGTGATTAAGTTTCCTCAAATACAGGAGGAAATACAGGGTGGAAATAATACTACTTTAGAGAGAAATGTGAAGATAAAATTATATGGTAATATCAAGAGCTTAGACAAGAAAAAATACTTTATAGATAATGCTTATAATAATAGCTATCCTGCCTAAGTGCTTTTGTTACATGCATTATCTCATTTAGATATTTGCCTATGTATAGAAAAGTAAGGTTAAGTGTGACAAATCAATTTACCTGTTTCATACAGCTAGAAGTTGACAGCATCTAAATGTGTGCACAGATCTGATAGAATCCAAAGCTGATGACCTCTCTGTCTTATAGTTCTTATTAAATGTCCTTATTTGTTTTAACTAATGACTTGGTCTTGAAATACACATTTTCAAATATTACCAGGTAATATCTGTTAGCATTTTTGCAGATGACAAAATTATTTCTTCTGATTGAATAGGAGACAGCTAAAGAAAGAATAGCTTTTAAATGAACTTCCAGTTTATATTCTTTCTTTTGAAAAGCAATTTTTAAAAAATTAAGAAGAATGACTATCCGACTAGTTGCTGTACTATAATTGCTGACTAGAACCCTTAATTGCAAATGTTATGAGACTAAATCATGATTTCATGTTTTAT